>JBBPMA010000376.1:0-27094 GCA_038090075.1 Xanthoconium purpureum | reverse complement strand
ACACACGGGGTGCATGGACTCTTTGGTATACTACAACCGATTGTTGCTGAAGAACTACTGTCCCAATTCCGAGGACATCAAGCAGAAGTGTCTAGACTTTCTCCAGCAGCTAGAACGGATAGATGGTCCGCGGAAATTAAGATATCAAGAAATAGGTAAGAACTTGTAGCACACTCTGAAACGGAAATTTACATACGGACGAATAGCTCAACAAGTTAGAGACCAATGAATTTTCCAATCATGTATAACAGTCATAATGCTAAATCCTCTGACATAAATTATTGGTCAGATGGACCCACGTTCTGAACTCTCGGATCACTTTATGCCTTCTGCACCCGTAATTGATGTCTACTCAGCACCTGCATGCGGTTATTGCGCTCCATTTAGATCACCTCCCACAGTCAGCGAGTCGATCTCACCGCGTGACTCACGCTTTGCTTGCCACCGGAAATATCAGAAACTGACCAATTGCTGCGCCCGCCTTCCAATACTACCACCCATACCCTGCGGTGAGCGAGTTCCGCTGCGCAATCCACCTCAGGGGAATAAGTGTTCTACGCTGTGGAACATTGCAAGTGTCCTTTTCATCCCAGATGCCCTCATTTCAGGTGGGACACCATCATGCGTTCCAATCCATTCCATACGGTCTCAGTTCTCAACTGGTATACCAATGTGATAGACTCGTTCCGCTGTGAGTATCTATTCTGGAACTCTGGAACGACCTGAACTCCCCCAATCCCCTCTTCCCCTCACATCCATCATGTCTGATCTCGCCATCGCCATCGCCATCGCCATCGCCATCGCCGCACCCAAGCCCCCCAGTCCAGAAATCTTCGACGTAGCCCACGCCCGGGGACCTCTTACGATCCTTCAGCTTCTCTTCTCTTTTCTGAAATACCTCTCCCTTATCCTCTATTTCTATTCGCTCACCTTCTTGTCTGTCTGGGTCACACACTGTTGCCGATCCTAGGTTGTATCACGGTGCACCATCTCGCCGTCCACTGTGTCATCATGGGAGGCAGCACCGCCCTCTTCATGTTACTCGGCCAACTCTCCGGATGGGCACGGGGAATCCACGCATCGCCATACCTTCTCTTCTTTTCCTACCAAGATTCGTAGACAGCATAACAGCACAATGTGCTGTAAATACTTTGAGGTCCACTCGATTTGCCGGGTCTTCGCGGATACGTTTCCTTGACTTCTCTAGAGGACTCGGACAACTAAGTGAGCGTCCTTTTTCGCGTGAATGACTCCACGGCGCGTCCCCACCGTCGGGAATCACTTCGATATCGAATCCGGAGGGGTTCGCGCGACATGGTCAGCTCGCAGACAACAAACCCCTGCATCCGAGTAGGCATAGCACCCTAGAAGCGACAAAATGGATTGCAAGATACCGACAACTACATGCGGCTTTAACCCACCGTTTACGATTGACAATGAACGAAAAGGAGAGAAAAAAAAAGATATGAAGCAACATTTCGTATCGGGGGCGTCATAATGGATGTCATGAACCTGGCATGAACAGAGGGGAAAGCTGAGGTCGTGTTCAGCTTTGAGATGATCGAGAAAAAAAGACATAAAAAGTGTCGTTCTGATTGTATGTTTATTATTTCTGCCTCCTTTCCTTGTGTGTTGGATTTTCGACAACAAAGTACAAAAATAGAAAGAAAAGAGTTTAGACTTGTTTCCGAACGAGAATATCTTGTATTTCTGTGATGGTTCTGGCCGAATCCATCAATTGAGGTCCACCAGGGAGAATTGCCAGACGTTGTTTCGTGGTGTTCAGCATGGCTTTGACATTAGGGACGACCCGCGTAATGTAGGGAGAGATGAGAGGTTCCTGAAGAGCGCATTCAGACGCTTGGATATCAAAACAAGTCAACAAGGGCGTACGTTGATGTTCAAAACAGTGGACGCCCTCTGGAGCCACCACAGTGCAGACTTGAAAGCCTCGTCAACAGGTGGTGTCTCTCCTACAATGCTAGCGAGCTAAGAACGGGTACGTGAGACCTCGTGCAGATAACAAAGAATGGATGACACGTACGCGGTGCAATAATGTAAGAATAACGGCCTGAGACAGCGGTCCAGGTCCATTAAGAGGCATAACGATCTCTGGATTTGATCGTGCCAACAACTCCCGGAGCTGCTTAGGGTCTTGCGTGCCCAGCACCGCCAAGTAAGTGTCATCCCACTCCTCCTCCGTCTTAACTGGAGGGGAACGCTGAGAAGCTGGAGGTGGCGGGGGTGGAGGCGGAGCAATAGGGTGCGAAGCTTGAGGAGCAGCAATGTTTGGAGAGGAGTACCACGGGCCATGGATCGGCGGTGCCTGTGTTTGCTGCGCATAGCTGCTGAGAGGCTGCGTGGTGTAAGCCCCCTGCGTGGTAGTTGGTAGGTTCGGTTGACGGTGAAAAGACTGTGATTGCATCGAGGTGACCGGAGAGGTGCTACTAGGCAGCCGGTGATGAAGACTGGTCGCATTCATGGTAAGGAATTTGACCTGGTCGGAGAGAACTCTGACAGAGTGTTCGAGGTCCCTTATCAGTGACTGCGGGATGTGTGAGGAGTTGCATATAGTATCAGCAAGATGGTACGGACCTCCTGGCTCCGCGCTGCCTCCGTTTGCCAAGTCATGGAATCCTTTTTCACGTTCAAGATTTCAGTCCTCATCTCTCGCAGGATATCCTGGTGCATGGCCGAAGTCTGCTGAGAGTAGGCGGGTACAAAGGTCTTTGTAACTGTGTCCTTGACATATCTCTCGATCAGAGGGTTCAGGTTCGTCGAGAGTATGCTTGCAAAGTGATTCGAAATGTCGGGCCTAAGCATCAGTTTCTCGATTTCCAAGGGGAGGTTCTGACGAGCGACATGGTCAGTTCGACCGCTACACAACGCCAGACAACTCACGTTTTGTATGTATTCCGTTAGACCGCGTCCAACATGCTCGTTAAGCGCTGACCGAACCTCGCTTCGTGTGATATGCTCTAGAGCCGGGAGGACCGAGTTCTGAACCTCGGCCTTGACAGCCATCTCCACCACGCGTGTAGTGTTCCTCGTCAGCTCCGTGGAGATCAACTTGAGAATCTTTTCCTGCCGATTAATGTCCTCTGCTTGCTCTTGCGCCCGCGCCTCGTCGAACCGTTGTTCTGATAAGCCACGCGGCACCTCAGCACCCGCCCGTTAACATCTCAAATGACACTTACGCTGCTTGTCCATTTCCTTTGTGATCAACCGCCCAATGCGCGTGTGGATGATTTCTTCGCTCTTTTTGATCTCCTTGGCGACAATCTGGGCGACACCAGAATCACTGACGGAACCCAAGTCGGGCTTGGCTCCCTTCTCCTTGTCTCTATCTTCCCTATCTCTGAAGGCGACGTACTTTCCTTTGGCGCCTCTTCCCTTGTGCTCGGCCCCACGTGCCTCATCACGAGTCAGCTCCGATTCAATTTCTTCAGAAGGCGGTGTCCGCAGTCTACCGGGAGGGACCACAGAAGAGGCTTGTTGCGGGACCGGTACGGGTCCACCGGCAATGCCAGGCGCCGGGGGCATTTGGCGAGTCGATTTGACGTCCAGCGGTCCAGACGAAATCTGGGGTTGTGTATAGGAAGGGAATTTGGCGACGGCGCTCACGAGTGCACCCTCGTACCATTCCTTGCGCACGAGGACCTGATCGACGCCAGTCGAATGGACAGAAAAGGCAACGAGGGCAAGTTCACCTGGAGGGACTTTCGCGGCAACACAGGCGGCATGGGCTTCGTCCCCAGTAGGATCTGCGTCGGCGGAGAGGATGACGAAGTGAATGGTAGGCTTCGGTCCCGAGAACTCGACGACCTGTTCGAAGAAACCACTCCGGATGACCCCACTGGACGGCGAAGCCGAGACGTCAAACCCAATCCTCAACGCGATCAAACTGTCTCGGCGGTTGTTGGCAACCCACAGGGTCTGAATCCTTGAGTCGTAGTTGACGTGGCCAAACATTTCTGGATCCTCCTTGGTGCCATTGACGAATCTAAAGGTGGATAGAACGTTCTTTGTAATGACGGAGAGCAGCTGGAACACGGTGCCATTCTTGCGGCCGATGACGATGCCATCGTCGATAAACGTCAGCGAGGAGGGAAGGTCGTCTCCATGGACGCGGTGTGTCCAGAATGGACTCTTGTCGTGAACGTTCCACAAGGTCAGAGTCGAGTCCTCAGAAATGGTCGCCAGCGCAAAGTGAGGAACGTCAAAGTCGAACGCAACCAGGCGCTACGAGAGTGCATCAGAAATGAGAGGTGATCGATGGGATCACAACTCACAGAAGGAATAGAGAAAACTTGAGAAATGCGGTCCAGGCCGACCTGCGGCTGAGGTTCGCCCCTAAATGTACGCGCAGCGTCTGCCAGATCCAATAGATACATCTTTGTCTCAGAAGCGACTGCGAGGGTGTCGGCTTGTTTAGGATGCCATTTGACCGAGTGCAAAGGATCGGCGTCCGCGCTTGGTACGATGCACAACAAGATGTGTCCACTAAAGAATATGAGCCCAGAATCCACGAGGAAGACATGAACACGTACGGGACGTCGTCGGTGATGACTTCGGGCAACTCCCAGACGACGAAACCACCATCAGAGGTGACGCCTGCGAGTCTGTTGCCGTACACAGCCATGTCAATGACCTGGGTCGCGGGGGCAAAGACGGTCGGCAGCTGCAGGAGGGTGCGATCACCGCTGGAACGTGAGATGACGCGGACCCGGCCCCTCGTCATGGCGTAGGCGATCCAGTGAGTCGCACCGATGGTCGTTCCGGGCAAGAAGACGGGATCCTGTTTGACGAGCGCGATCGCGGTCGATTTGACGGCATCTCTGGGTGACTGTATTTCGTCGAGGGGCTGAGAGACGTCAAAGACGATCGTTTGCGGCTGAGGACTACGGGACGTCTAGGGGGGCACGTGTGAAGAAAAGCACACACGTACCTAGGACTCGAATGCGGCTTGCCCTTGCTGACGGGCTTGGCGCGAGCGTCGTTCTTCCAATTTGAGCGTGGGCCTGGGGAGCCCTCCTTGTCCCTTCTGATAGGGGCGATGGGCTGCGGTGACTCTGCGGACCTGCCCTGTGGACGAGGTGGCTGTTGCTGAACGGGGAGTTTGGGAGGCGAAGCCCGAGGGGAAGATACGAGGGTGGGCTTTGGTGGGAGGGGAGGGGGAGGCATGGGATGAGACTGTTGTTGTGGCTGCTGCTGAGACGGCTGGTTCTGTTCCACCTGGGAATAGTCGTCTGTGGTGTTGTACGGGTCATACGATGGGGAGGGAGGCTGAGCGGGGTAAGGCGCCTGGCCACGAGTCAGCTGTTCGATGAGGTTTTCGACGGACTTTCGCTTTGGATCGTTGAGAGAGGCGAGGGACGCGGAAGTCCAAGAGTCCTCGGCGCTGGATATGTTCGCGGGTGGTGCGGGTGCAGGCTTCTTCTTTAGCGTGTTTGCGTTGGAGGCGAGGGCGTCAAAGGGGGAGATAAAGTCGAACATGGACTTGCGCGGGGACGGGGGGGCCTGCTGCTGTGGCTGGGATACGGGGATGGGCTGCTGGGGCGGCGAGGGCAGCTCGCGGGGCGGTTCCTGAGGGCCGTAGGGGTCTGCAGGGCGGAAGGGTTCCGGCGGGGGCTGCTGGATGGGTGCGGAGGTAGAGGGAGGGAGGGGCGGGTGTGGATCGGGGTAGTTTGATCGCGGGGCGGTACTGTCGAGGTGGTCAGTAAAGAACGTATCGAGGTAGTCCCAGGAGGCCATGGGGGGAATCGCGAGACACGGGGGGGTAGAAAAGGCATCCTGCCTCGTGTGTGCGGTGAGGCATGTGAGGAAAGGACGTACCCAGCCATGAGCTGCTCGAGGAGGATCTTTCCCTGGGACTCGCTGTTGTTGGAGGGGGACTGTCCGGAGCGTTGTGAGGAGGACGCGGGGGGTGTTGGGATCTGGGGGACGGACGTGGCGGCGGGGTAGAGGAGGGAGAGGAGGGCGCTCTGTCTGTCCGTGGCGGATGGGTGCTGCTGGTCGTTTTCTGGGGGCATTGCTGGCGTTGGGGGCGCGGAGTTGTTTTTGGGCGCGTCCATGCTGGCGGTCAGAGAGAAAAGAGTCGCAATTTTTCTCTGCCCGCCTCGTTGATCACACGAGGCAAGTCCAACAACACAGCCACACGTTGCACCCCCCTTCTCTCCTACCATGTCCTCCAAGGGTTGGCTCAACCTCGAGTCTGCCGGCAGCCTCGTCTCGGACACCCACTTTTTCGAGGGTGACTCTGCATTCAAGTTTCTCGGCCTCACGCGCACACAGAGGCTCTATGGCTTCGTCGGATGGTCCGCAGTCTGTCCCTCGTCGCACACCCGCTGACCACCACCCAGCCTTATCGTCGGCTTTGCCCTCAGCCTGCTCGGCAGCATCCTTCTGTTTTTGGGACAACTCGCAAGCTTTGCAGGTGTGTCAGAACCGTCCTCGTTCCCCGTCTTATCGCACACGCCTTTCCAGTCTTGTACACCATCGGCATCATTGTCTCCCTCGCCGGAACCGGATTTCTCATCGGGGTAAGTCTGATTATCGCCACGCACCCTCCATTCTGAACGTGGTCAATTATAGTTTGGAAGCCAGATCAAACTGGTAATTCCGTATCTCCCTCCTCCCCTTTCCCTCGCCTGACCCCTCGTCCAAAGATGTTCAAACCCGTCCGAATCGTCGCAACTATCGTCTTTCTCGTTTCCGTCGGTCTCGTATTCGTCGGTGCCTTTGCCATCGGAAACCAGGTCCGTCCCTTGTCCATCTGCCCCCTTTATACACTCACTCCTCAATAGGTCCTCTGCATCGGTAAGTCCCCCTCACCACCGCCTTTTCCCCTTTCACACCCCCGCAGTATTCGTCATCATCGAGTACCTGGCCTACACCTGGTACTGTATCTCTTACATCCCGTATGCCCGCTCTGCAGTCTTGAGGGTCGTAGGCTTGAGTTGAACTGGTCGCTTTCACGTTTACGCTACTGATGATAGTCGGACTACTTAATGGTTGTATTCGCTACCAAAAACGCTCTCGATAGACTATTCACTACAGTCGCCTGAAATCGGTCAAACGTGAGCAATACAGCCCCATGGTTCATCTTACCCCCTAAACGAATTCTTCATCTCACGCAATCTGTCCATGATCGCTGACTCCCCCGTGACATGCGTCGCGTTTCTGCACAGCAAATTTACATCCACCCACTCCAAGATGAGACAAGTACTCACTTGACCGCATCGCTATCCAGTCGCATAAATACGTTCCATTCCTTTTCGTCCCCAATCGTAGACAGGCCCGTCGTAATCTTGTTCTCCTCGACAAGCTTGGTCAGCCGTGCTATTCCTGGATTACCGGGCTCAACCGATTTCCCAAAGGCAACGTTACCCGCAGTGTACTCGTGACCGTTGTACACTACCGTATCGTCGGGCAGCGTTCCCAGGTACGACAGTGCAGCGTGCATCTGTTTGCCATCGCCCTCGAAGAAGCGTCCACAGCCCCCTTGCACGCGTGAGGTGATGCACGGTCGCAAACGACAAACGTTTTACCTTGGAAAAGGGTATCGCCGGTGAATACCCCGCCAGCTTGAGACTTGTCGGACGTATCGGTGATATAGTAGCAGATGGAGTCCTGTGTGTGGCACGGCGTTGCCAGACATCTGTTCCACGATCAGAACGAGCGCTCGCTTGGCGGGGGAGAGCATACCTGACGCGAACGTTGTCGCCAATGACAAACTCGTCCTTGTCCTTGACAAGCTTGGACAGCGCCAGCACCTGCGTGCTCCCACCGTAAATGGGTGCGCCGGGATATGCAGCGGCCTGAAAGGCAAAACATGACGTGATGTGGCTAGATGAACACCGGATGGGGATGGGGCACTGACAAAAGTCTGGTGACCGAACAGGGTGGTGAGATGATGGGAAGTGGTGGAGGAATTGAAGACGGACCTCGTTTCCGCCGCTGTGATCGTGATGATGGTGCGTCGTGATTGCGGCAACGATGGAGACCCCTAAACGGTCTGCGGCCGCCTGTACTGTTGGGATGTCATAAGGGTCGACGGCAGCGGCCTTGTTGGAGGGGTTGTCGACGATGAGATAGGCGTAGTTGTCCTGTCGGACGGGTACGGGTACGACACGCATGGGTAGGCGTCTGAGATGTGGACGTGGCAGGGGTCGCATGGGCCAACGAGGCGATGCAGTGTGATGGGGACTATCAGGTTATTTTAATGTCAAGCTTGATCCATCCCAGCCCTGGTTTTTGTAGGTAAACGCCTTCGTTTCTTCCTGCGTCTGCGGCGCCGTCTCCCAGATGCCGACGGTGAGTACATAACACTCGCGATGTGCTTCGCTCATTCGGAACCGTCAGTACACTCCAACGCCTACTCCTCCTCCTCCAAGTTCCACCTCTGATACGACACCAATCGTGTCATCCGCTGCGCCTTCCACCAAATCCAACACCGTCGCAGCTGCATCCTCCAAGCCCAATGTAGCCACAATCGCTGGAAGCGTTATCGGGGGCGTCGTATTCCTCGTACTCGCCGCCCTGGGCTTACTCCTCTACCTGCGCGCGCGCAAACGCAAGCGCACGCCCCCCTCGTCCGAGTTCCTGAATTCCATCAAGGCCGGCGCCACGCCCGTCCTTCGCCTGGACTCAGGCGCCGCATACACCCCAGCGCTCTCAGAAAAAGCCGCCGCGTACACGCCTTATCCCCCCACCGCCCCGCTCCCGTGCACACAAAGCTCGTATCATCCCGGTTCGCCCGTGCGTAACATGAACTTCCCCGACGAAACCACGTTCGATATACCGTCTGAGCGGCCGAGCATCGAGGGACCGCTCCAGCCACAGAGATACTCTTCACAACGACAGCACCACTATCCAAGTTCGAGCGTAGGGAGCAGGCGGGAGTTGTGGGGGAGCAACACCGAGGATGTCTCGTGCGAGCTGTCGCCTGTGCGCCAGTCTCCAGTGTACAGGGATCCCATTCTCCAGTTTGCACCACGCTTTTCGTTGGACGATCCATCACCACTGCCTTCGCTTCCCTCACAATCACCGCCACCGTTGCACCCGTTGCGTCGTGAGCCAGAGGATACTTGAAGTTGAACTTGTGTACGCTTGTAGTTTGAAATCTGTAACTTGCTATGCCGATTACGTAATCACCACTACACTCTTGGTCGTGGACGGGCTGTTCTGGTGACGCTAGAAGCATGCTGGACCACTGTTCCATCTCACACAAAGGTACGTGCTCAAGTCTTGTCCAGGGCCGCGCTCGAGCTTTGTTGGCAGGCGGTGTCGTGCTCTGGTCACGCTCATTTACCCCAGAAGCATCTCAAATTACTTCCTCCGCCGCATCCCCGGTCAACTCCCTCATCCGCGAAGCACTCATCGAGGGCCGCACCGCAGAAGAAAAATACGAAAAGGACGGCTACGCTGTCAAATGGACGTTCGTCAACGACCTCGAGCTCATCTTTGTCGTACGTCCCCCACACGTTCCCGGTCCCAACTTGACCCACCCCCTCTGCAGGTCGCCTACCAGCGCATCCTGCAACTCACCTATGTCGAAGATCTCCTCACGGCCATGAAAGCGCTCTTCATAAAGCTGTTTGAACCCTTTCTCGCCACGTTCGTCGCATCGCTGCATGCCATGAACAACGGCAAGCCGGCGCCGTCCACCACCCGGAATACGTGTGCGCCTTGGAACTTCACCAAGGCAATCGAGGGCTGGGACAAGGTGTTTGACAAGCTGCTCAAGGGCATCGAGGAAAAGGCTGCACAGGTAAGGGAGGCGAATGCGGCGCTTATTTCAGTTTGGTTTATGCGTGCGTTGCAGGAACGCAAATCCCGATTCAGGACTGTCGCGCACGCCGAGCAGAGCACTCCGAGCCCCCCTACGGACGATCTCAGCACTTGTGCGTTCTTGTTTGCTCCTTTTCTCTCTGCTGACTGTATCCGGCTTACAGTGCCATCCGAGTCCCCGGATGTGCCGCAGGACGAACAACAAATTGCGAGAAATGTGCAAGCGCTGAAAGACAGATTGCGTGGTCGTGGTGGCAGGCGTGCTGGTAGGGGAATGTCGCGCGTCGAGTCGGGAAGCGGACGAGACGGCGTCCCCGTGTCAGAGTGAGTCCTTCAAATCCGACCCTCACACCGTCTTACTCCCGCATCCAGCAACGAATCTACCAAGCGCAAAACGAAGGCAAAAACAGGGCGAAAGTGGGGTGACGAGACACCCAGCGAATCCGACATGGCATCGCTGGACTTTAGTCTCGATGAGCCAGAGTCTGGCGCCAACAGGCGCCCGGCGTATGACTTGCAGACTCTCGTCGACGAAGCGTCTTTGGGGACGAGAAGCAAGGATGGGTTGTATGAGGTCAAGGATTGGGACTTCGGTGCCAAGAACGACGAGACCAACGACGTGATCGCCCGTGCGCTTGGATCGGATGCGTCGAAACAGCCAACGAGCTCTCTGGGATCACTAGGGTCCCTGTTTGCACGCCTGACGGGGTCCAAGGTACTGACCGAGGACGACCTGGGACCCGTGTTAGAAGGTATGAAGCAGCATCTCATGAAAAAGAATGTCGCGAAAGAAATCGCGGACAAGGTGTGTGAGGGTGTCGGAGAGGGCCTCGTCGGCAAGAAAGTCGGCGGTTTCCAAAGTATGTGCGTTGAGGTGTACTGGTACTATGACACTTAACTCGTGTCCAGCGACGAACAAGGCCGTCCGCACGGCATTGTCGACTTCCTTGACAAGGATCCTCACACCCAAGACCTCTACCGACCTCTTGTTGTCCATCCGGACGAAGCTGACATCACCTCTCCCTTCCTCTCAACAACGCATTCCGTATAGCATCGTGTTCGTTGGCGTCAATGGTGTCGGCAAGAGTACCAACCTGTCCAAGGTCTGTTTCTGGCTCATCCAGAACGGATTGCGTGTCTTGATCGCCGCCTGCGACACTTTCAGGCGAGTGTATGCATTGTCATCTTCGTTCTCTCTTCAACTTGGTTGTTTGTAGGAGTGGTGCTGTCGAGCAACTCCGAGTTCACGTGCGTAACCTGAGCATGCTTGGGGTTGACGGCGCGACCAATAGCAAAGGCTGCGTGGAGCTCTACGAGAAAGGGTACGGAAAGGACGCTGCAGGGATCGCCAAGGAGGCGATCACGCATGGTCAGTGCCTTCCAACGCGGCGACTGCTTAAGTTGACCCTCTGCACAGCAAAAGACAATGGGTTTGATGTCGTACTCATCGACACGGCTGGTCGTATGCAGGACAACGAGGTACGATCATCGTGTTGTTCCGCGTCTGGAGATGCTGATATCGACGCGCATATAGCCGCTGATGAGGGCGTTGGCCAAGGTAACTCGACCCACATCTAGTCTACACGTTTAGTGACACTGACACGTCGATTCGTCATAGCTCGTTGCTGTCAACAACCCAGACAAGGTTCTCTTTGTGGGAGAAGCTCTAGTGGGCAACGAAGCTGTGGATCAACTGACTAAATTCGATCGCGCGTTGCGCGATTTCTCGAGTGCCTCGACGGGC
The DNA here is from genome assembly GCA_038090075.1 of Xanthoconium purpureum. NCBI lineage: Eukaryota > Fungi > Basidiomycota > Agaricomycetes > Boletales > Boletaceae > Xanthoconium > Xanthoconium purpureum. The sequence goes on along the minus strand of JBBPMA010000376.1, from coordinate 15,558 downwards.
AAGAGCCGTGGCATTGACGGCATGCTGATTACCAAGTGGGACACGGTGGATGACAAGGTGTGTCTTTACTCACGCGGATCCGGGATCCGGTGTCCGTTTCCAACCCGTTCCCGTGTTGCGCTGAGCGCCGAGTGCTGATCTATATCGTGTGCGATGTGTTAGGTCGGTGCTGCGCTTTCGATGACCTACGTCACGGGACAGCCCATTATCTTTGTGGGCTGTGGGCAGGTGTGTATTGTCTGCGTACGGAGGGGATGTGACTGAAGGATTCGTTGGTGTGCAGACGTATACGGATTTGAGACAGCTGAAGGTGTCGAACGTGGTACAGGCCATTTTGAGCGACTAGAATGAAGTGCTTCTAGACAGCTGCATCAGCCCTGGTCTATGTGCAGTGTCGTCGGGCCAGGGTATGTACCGATCTTTACTGAAATTTATTATACTATCATAGGGTGCGCACATGCCTATGCAATGCCTTTTTCGAGGTCACTGCCCAGGTCGAATTTGGCAAGTACCGCGCGCGAGCCCTAAGCCCGGACGGGAACGCGGTGGGGATCCATTATACATCCCGACACCATCGCGCATGTTGCATTACAACATGCGCACGCGTCACCTGTGTTTGATGTTTCTTAGCTGCGCCAGTGCAAGGACGGCGGGCATATGCAACGAAAACTGCATTCAAGAGACAATCAAAAAACATGACATGCAGATAGCAGCCCGAGGTCGGGCCAAAAGCCACCTCGCGTGGTCTGCGCTCTGGTCCGAGGTTTGAGCACCATCTACGATCCCTCTCGGACGCGGTACCTCCGTGAAAGAGTGGTAAGCTTCTGCGGCGTCTCTCCTAAGACACAAGCAGTTCAAGCGTGGCAGAGTAAATCCGCAGTAATGGAAAGGGGTACCCAGGACTTGGCCGTCTGGGCATGTCGGGGTTAAACTCACCGGTCTCCGACATGCCCATGGGGTTGTCACTGACACAGCCGTCCTTTAATTGGCGTACTGCGCAACGCAGTAGCACTCGCTGGTTGCCAAGGGCGACCAGACAGAGACGAACAAGACGGTTCAACAGCGCCGTTGGCACAGCCTAGTTGATCAGACAAAACGACAAGGCATGCTTGTCGAGTTCGACGCCAACGGTTGACAAGCAGACCGAGCAACTGCGACAAAAGGTCAAAGCTTGCGAGACAAAGGAGCGACGTGAATGTCGAGAATAGTGACAATGCAGGGAGCAAACTTCGATTTCATGTCGTTGGGCACACAAGTCACTGGTATATTCTTAACTTTGAGGAGATAGATATGGTCTCTGGTAGTATATCGGACAGTACACCCGCCTGTCACGCGGGAGAGCGGGGTTCGACTCCCCGCCAGAGAGACTATTTTTTTCCTCACTATTTATGCCTCAACCCTACACATGCAGAACAGGACACAGGTTCTTTGTAAGGAACAACTGCCTTCCTACATCTGGGTTGCCTTGGGGTCGATGAATAAGTGAATCAATGGCGGTTGTCTGATTTGACATCTCGTATGGTAAAACGACACGAAATAGTAGCAAAAACTTCTCTATGAATACACGACATATGAAAGCGCATTGCCAGCTAGCTCGGAGAAATGTTTTCTTCGAGCCATTTTCGCACCTCCTTCTTATTCATCATGTTCATTACCCGGAGACGTTCTTCTTGCGTGCGATCCCGGTATAGCCGCATAACCTGTCCACAAACACTCCACACGTCATCCCATGGGGCATCAAATAAATCCCACCAACAATTGGGTGGCGTGGAGGGCAGTGAAATACCCAGGTGGCGTACGGCCAGGAGAATCGCTGCGCTGACGATGGTGGGCACGGCATACAAGGCATACGCCGGCGTTTGCAATCTAGCCGCGTGCTCGCATCAATTGCCGAAAAGACATCATCAATTCACGCACGCGTCGTTCAAGTAGCCCCACGCCTTGGCACACGCGTCCTTGTGATTCATGAGGCCGAGCACGCGGAGGTAATTAATGAGCGTGCCATAGGGTAATACAACGTGGACGTTGAACCCGAGGCGTTTGAGAAGTTGCATTTCGGCGACGACGATGGCGTCTTTGAGGTCGTAGAACGTGTTGCCGAAATACGACATGGGTGCGTATCGAAACGGCTCCAGGTTCTTGCGCGGTGAGAGTGCGTGGGTGGTCCGTTGGAGCAAGAGGTCGTAGACGTTGATGAGGTCTCGGATGCGGAGCGGACACTCCTCGAGTTTCGAGGCGAGGTAGAGGGCACCCATGCCCACGTCCTGTCGAGCAGAGGGAGAGGTTCTGTGAAGATCAACATGTTCGACGATGGGAAGGAAGAGCAGCGCCTGACCCCTATGCTGAACTGCTTCATCGAGGAGGTGTACCAGAAACGCTGGTACAGGATCTGGGCGGTAGCGACGGCCACCTGTTTTCTGGGGACGAGTGGCACGTTATGGGTGGTCCGAACGGGGTTTTGTCTGGACACGCACTGTTTGAGGAGGACGCCGGCTTGGTGTATGAGTTTGCAGCCGAACGCTCTGAGATCTTCCTCTAGTTCCTGTGGAATGTCATCTTCGCGGGACGGCGTGCGTTCGACCTGGGCGAGCGTCGCGAGCGGGACGAGGTCGGGGGCGACCATGCAAGTCTTAGTGTGGCTCTGGCGAGGGTGGGGTATGTAAAGCAGGACAAACAAAACGCGACGTTTTGACATTTTGGTGGTGCAAAACTCAAAAGCCACCCATTTGTTACATTGTCAAAGTTCCATCTGCATGTCGAATCTCCCCGCCAAACCCGAGTTTTCAAGAACGACGAACGCACGGCCCGAGTCAGGCGACGAGCGGCGTCCGAGTGGGCGCGCATCACCAGACCGGTACTCGTATACACGGGACGATAGAGACAGAGACAGGGACAGAGATGGACGCGACCGCGACCGCGGGGGTCGCTCGCGTTATGTTCCCAGTGGGCAAAGGTCTCCTCTCCCCCCACGTTCCGCAGACACTTACATCGCCGGTCCCCGCGATTCCTATCATGGGAGGGATTACCGAGCCTATGATGATTCCCGTGCCAGAGACGACCGCAGAAAAGACTGGGATCGTGACCGGGACAGGGACAGGGATAGAGACAGAGACAGGGATCGGGGATACTACAGCAGACGAGGCGACACCTGGGAACCGCCGAATGACTATAGCTCAAACCGTCCACCCCCGAGTCGAAGAGCTTATGGTCCCAGAGACAGTGATTGGCGCGGTCGGGACGACTACAGAAGAGAAAGAGAAAGAAACAGAGAGCGGGGGAGGAGTCGGGACCGTGACGACCAGCGGTCCAGGGATCGCGACCATGACCGACGACCACCCTCTCCGACCTATCGTCCTGCGCCATTATCCCCGCGCCGTGGTGAGCCCATCGTTGCTCATATGGGTGCATCTATTCACAACGTGCTAGACTATCACCATGAACCTCATTCTTCTCCTCGTCGAGCCCAACTGACGCATCCACCTCGGGGAGGGCACTCGACTTCCCCCAGAAGCAGGTCTCGTAGATCATCCTCCTTGTCTCGTGTATGCCATGAGCCGACAGATACCCATCCATCTCGCGATATCCCCCAGCCACCAAAAAGCCCGTCTCCTCGTAGAGCAAGTCCTAGTCCGAAGCAAAATCCACGATCCGCTGCCAGTCCGCCACGCACAGATCTCGAGCACCAGTTCACCGAGACAACGGGTCGCCGGCTCCACCAGCCCGAGGAGCCCCAGAGAGAAGCTAGCCCTGCACGTGTCAAGATAGAAGAGCAATCTGAGACTGCTATCGCTTTGGATGGTCGAATGGACGTCGAGATGACTACGAATCCGCTTATCAAGGAAGCTGATCGTTCTGACAATCAAGAAGTGGAGCCACACGGAAAAGTAGAATCACCGCGACAGACGGATTCCCTGACGGAGTGCCATCAATTAGTACCAAGTCTTGAAACTGCCGCAGTGTCACCAAGCGAGGTGGCTGTCACACAACCATACTTGCCAACTATCCCCAGATACGATGCGAAACCCAGGTTTAGCGCCGCATATGAGAGCGAGGCGAGTCTGTCTGATGGGGTCGTTGATTGATAACTCACGGCGACACTTTTAGTACAACCAGTTGGAAACGCATCGCGCCCATACCGCAGCAGAATGCCGACGGTGCTTGAAAGCAAGCCGTCGGGCGTTTCACGAGCTGGAAATGGTCACGTTGGACTTGCGTGCAGCGCAGCATCGCCGAGAGCTCGCGGAAACACACCGTAAAAAGGCACATTATGGACAGCTTGGAATTGATGCCGAGAGCGCGGCGAACAAATGATCGTGATCGTAATTAGTAGTACATTAACGTGAACCCGAGACTTGATTGCACACGATATGCGCCCGGGATGGATCGGGAGGCAGCGCACAGAAGAAACCAGAATTCTGAAACGCATGGATGAGTCACAGGTTGGCATAGGAGGGTCGCGGTGGCATACCTGCATTGCCTCGAATAACTCCGTGGGTGACAGGCTGAGCTGCGATGTGCGGTGGTAAGCTGATCGGCTGATCGGCTGGTGGGACGTCTGACTGCTCACTATTACGCAGTGTTGGTTCTCGTGCGGCCGGCCACTTCGACAGAGTGTGGTGGCAGAATCATGCCGGCTGTCAAAGTACTGCGCGCGGGGATTTTGTTAGAAGGCGGGATGAACAGGAAGGAAAGGACAGTAAAGAATAGGACGAACCGAGATGAAAGCGTGCAGGATGGCGTTGGCGTCGGATTTGAGGCCTGGCACGGGTGGCGAATGGAAGAGAGCAAGGTGGCCCTATGACGTATGAGGCTGTGGCGCGGAGGCGATCCTCACGGGGAGCAATAACAAGAGGGCGAGGTGCATGTGGGTGGTGCTTCGGTATATGATACAAGGCGAGGTATGCTGTAAGTATGATGCAAGTACATGTGCGGCGTGTATGCGAGCCGCCAGCTGATCAGATCAGAGTGCAGTGGGGTGGCATGATGTAAGTGTATCAAGAAAACGCTGTAGGATGACAACATGTGAGAGAATGATGGAAATGAGGGGCATGAGGGACCTTTGTGTGAGAGAAAGGAGAGGTGTGCGCGCATATAGACGGCCTATGTGCGGGTGCGGTGGTTGCCAGAGCGATGGGGAGGTTGTTGGTAATCCCAGGGACGGTGAGGCGGCCGGGATCTCGATCGGTGGGTAGCGGGCCGACGCTTTGGCGGTGGGAGGGGGATGGCTGGATCGTCGTCCTTGTCGCGCTTCCGCTTGGAGGAACGGTGTGTATATGGGGGATGGGAGAGGTCCTCGTCGGTGTCTGGAAGGTCGAATTGGAGGAAGGTGGGGGAATGGTAGGGGAGTGGGCGAGGGGCGAGGACAGGCACGTTGCACACGACCAGGATTGTGTCCGGTGGGGGGGACGCGGAAAGGGAGGAGGAACAGGTGTCTGAGGGGGAGGGGGGAAATGGGAGGAGGTTGTCGAGAGGGGAAAGGAGAGCCATGATGGGGGAGGGGAGGTGATCATGGCGAGTTATAAAGTAAAGGAGGTTATAACGTAAGTGGACGACGTCGTCTGTCTCATCTCATCCACGACAATGCCCTCCAAAATAAACCACGTGCTTACTCGCATCCCCTACTTCGTCCGCCGCAATTCACGCGGTTCTCTCCCAGTATATTCAGACATTCGCAACGGCGCAACGCGCTATCAGGTCCAAATTAGAAACGTGGACGGTCACATCGACGTGAGCACGTTTTCGCCCTTCCTTTTCCTTCCTCACCCCTCCCAGTCGCTTTCTCGGGATCTCAAACAGTCCTTGTTTGATCCCACATCACCACACGCTCAGCGCCTCGCCGTCAAGGTCCAACACCAGAGGCACATTATCCTCAGTGGCGGCCGCTTCAAGAGGGACGTGATGGCATGGCTCACAGCCAAGGGTTTCTGATGCCAGTGCCCGCTTAGCAGCCGTTTCCGGCTTTCATGGGTTTCAAGTACTCGCCATCATATATCCGTAGTAACTAGATAGCCGTCATATCCTGGTCACCTTGTCTGCAATACTGCCGTCGTCAATGCCCCCATTCCGATGTCAGGCCCAGGGACTATCATCCTGTCAAAAGTGGATCCTTTGTCATGAGAGCCATGGAGGCCCGTGATCATTGTCTGATGTGGCATTCTCGCATGATCCGACGTCCAGATCCCCCTAATTTTGCACTTCTTTTTCTCGCACTTCTCAATCCGTTCCCGATATCCGCCTTTCCGCGACGTGACTTGTTTCGCTTTTTTCTTTTTCTTTTTTCTTTCATCATTATTGCTTGATCATCCACCATGGCCGCTCCTGTTCCCCCAACTCCTCCTCCCTCCGGCGGTGCCGCACCAGCACCAGCACCGCTCGCACCCACTCGTGTCGCCCAACGCGATGGCGGAAACACCAGCCTGGGTACCTTTGGGGTACATCTTAGCCCTCCTCACAGTCCTCGTCGTACTCATGTTTCGCAGGTCAAGTCCGGTTTGGCACAGATGCTCAAGGTACATTTCCACGCCTGTCGACACAATCTTTTTCATTTCGTGCCTGTTGACGAATGACTTGCCTTAGGGAGGCGTTATCATGGATGTCGTCAATGCACAGCAGGTGTGTGCACCCCAAACAACCCACTCGTCGCCCTCACGGGACATTGACAGGCTCGTATCGCGGAAGAAGCAGGTGCCTGTGCCGTCATGGCACTGGAACGTGTTCCCGCAGATATCAGAGCAGAAGGGGGCGTCTCCAGAATGGTAACATTACGCGACAGCCGTTTTCACGCCAAGCTCAATTCATACCACCACAGAGCGACCCTGCGATGATCAAGGAGATTATCAATACAGTCACCATCCCCGTCATGGCCAAAGTTCGTATCGGCCACTTTGTCGAGGCACAGGTACGCTTGCCACGCGTTCTGTCGTCTTCCTATTTTATTCTTGCTCGCCCGGAACTAGATACTTCAAGCGGTCGGTGTCGACTATATCGACGAGTCAGAGGTATTGACGCCTGCGGATGAAGAGCACCACATTAACAAGCACAATTTCAAAATTCCCTTTGTGTGTGGCGCCCGCAACCTAGGCGAGGCACTGCGTCGCATCTCCGAGGGTGCGGCGTTCATCAGGACAAAGGGTGAAGCAGGTACCGGAAACGTCGTCGAGGCCGTCCGTCACCAACGCACCGTGATGAGCGAGATTCGCAAGGCAAGCATCATGAACGAAGAGGAACTTTACGCGTTCGCAAAAGACATACAAGCCCCGTTCCATCTATTAAAGGAATCTGCCCGCTTGAAGCGGCTTCCTGTCGTCAATTTCGCTGCTGGTGGCATTGCCACTCCTGGTACGTATACGACCCACATGCACAGGTGACTCGCTGTGACGTCTCGTAATAGCGGATGCTGCGCTGATGATGCAGCTTGGCTGCGACGGAGGTGAGTTGATACCTCGCTGGCATGGATTGCGCGTGGTGATGATGTCTATCTAGTGTTCGTTGGATCCGGTATCTTCCACGTACGTTTTGTGTGTTTCGTTTGACCTGAAACCTGACCGGCTTTATCATCCAAGTCTGGCGACCCAGCCAAGCGAGCCAGAGCTATCGTCCAAGCTGTACGCTCTCCGCATTTCCACGTACGATACTTGCTGACTCTGAAACCGCAGGTCACGCACTACAACAACCCAAAAGTTCTCGCCGAGGTACGGAACGCAGATAAGACGGATCGACTAAAGCCTGATATGCTTTCCACAGATCTCCGAGGATCTTGGTGCCCCCATGGTCGGTCTTACGATGTGAGTCCCGCCGATCGTATACACATCTCGTTCAACTCGTTTCATTTCTCATCACTCACTATTCATACAGCGACGCAAACATCAAAGGCGGCCGTCTCGCGGAAAGAGGATGGTAGGATGGTAGATGGGGGGGTTAGATGCGAAGCACTTCTAGATCACATGTAAAACATCTTCTTCAACATATTTCTGTGCACCCCCTGGTAGCCGCTCTTCCACTTGTCGAGGTTGAAGTTGCTCTTGCCAGACGTGACCGAGGCAGAGCTGTCATCGTACTTGAGCTCAGGGGCGAAATGGAAGCCAGCGCGACCGCAAACAAGCTATCTTAAATATTAGCATGCGAATGTTCACAGTGAATCCACATACATCAGCATCTACGAATCGGGGTGAGTACAAACCAAGAACGACTTTTGCTAGGCTGAACTCACAATACACGGGAGCCGGAATAGAAACAGACCGGGTCGCACGCGCATAAGCGTGACACAAAGCAAAGGAGAGTTCCTGCAAGCTAACGCAACATTCGGTCACCTTGTCGCATCTTCCTTGTCACAAACTCACACTTCCGTGTTATTGGAAAAGTTCTCGTCCCGGATGACGATGTAATGAGAAGGCCTGCTCGCTACAAAGGCGAACCACAGATGTGGGACATGGTAGACAGGACAAGGCAAGTCACTTACTTCCCAGTAAACCGCCGTGAGATTGCAGATAGTAGTCCTTGGCAATGGGGTTCCCGATGCCCTGGTCAGCAACGAATCCTGCAGGGCAATTCCCAGATCGGTCTGCGTCCCTTCTACAAGACCATGAGGACAGTGCAAAACAAAAGGCAAGACGGAAACTTACTCATTTTGCGGGAAGAACCGAACGTGATGACTAGAAAGGTACAAATTGAGATAACTTTATGACGGTTGACATGAAATGCGGACCGTTTTCCGACAACAATGTACGTGATAGTCGGCCGAGGTGCATCGCGTGGCAGATTTCTTACTCTCCAAAGCTCCTCGAAAGCAGCTTGGCAAGGAAAAGATCAAAGCATGCTCCAAGCACGGAAACAGGTGTTACCTTTGATGTCTTGAACCTCTTTCTCTGCAACATTGCTATATTCGCCCTCGGACAATCCGTCGCGGAAAAATATAAGTTTGTCGGGGGCTCTCCCCCAATCTCTGCCAAAATCATCAAGTGCTTGCTGAAAAACAGCTCAGAGATTTCTAAACTATTTGAACGTGGAAAGCGCTCACTTGGACCATGGTTTGGAGCTGATCTATAGGCTCAAAACGAGGCGGCTGGATAGTTGTGTAGGCATTATACTTCATCGCCTGGAGGTCATAAGACGCAACCAAGGAAGCAACAGATGGCTGATCATGAACACCAGGTGGCGGATGTCCTACATCAGCCCCTGTTTTCAGTCAGCTAACTTTGCTAAATGACAGAATGAATATTCGAAAGTCACCCATGATGATGTAGGGTCTCTGAGCAAGCTTCATTAGTACTCCGGCACAGGGCACTGCATTAACACCACCCAGTTTTGCATTGATCCTTTAGGTTGGGGTATTAGATAGGTTGCTTCAAAAAGAATGCAATACCTACTTCATAGCAACATTATTGCAGTACTGATCAGTCGCCTTGCTAACCTTGTCAACACGCTGAATAAAATCACCAAGTTAAAGTACAAATGAGTATTTCAGAAGGAAAGCTTACAACACATTGTGTGACAACCTAGGAAAAGTTGTCATCATTCGTACAGTCTGAGAGCCATTGAACCCTTACCCCTTGCTGGATATCCCCATAGCGCTTGACGTAGAACCTGATATCCGCGGCAGAAGAGGGAAGGATGACCAAGATCAGGTCAGGTTGGGCAGTACTGTTCCCAGTGGCCTTTTGAGCAGCATGGGCCAAATCCTACACAAAAATGTAGACGCAGAAAAAGTCCGTAATGAAGAAACACCAACCTGAGTCACACTGGACCCGTGTCCTGTAATGTAGACCTGGAGGGGAGCAATTGCTTCAAGAATCAAATATGTGTCATATGCAAGAAAAAACTGAAGAACATACACATTCCTATGAAGATTAGTAATAAATGAGAACAGCAAACTTTGAACACTGAAATTCACATACCTAACTTCTGACAATTCTCTGAAATCATCCTGACAAACCTTTCGTTCTTCTGTCTATCATGGGGACCGGTATAATCAACAACAGCCCAACAAGCAATGTTCTTTGGTTCTGAGAACTGCTGGTTCACAGCATTCCAAGCCCCAAACTTTGGGATCTAAAGCAGGGTCGGAATGACATTCACTCCGTATTGAAGAATGTCTTACCAATGGCTGGGCGCCTCTGCCGTATTGCATAGGAGGAGTCGATAAAACTTTACCATCAATGATGGTTGGTGTCGTAGAGACTTGCATTTCAGCATCCCTCACGAATGGCGATGAGGCGTAGTCTAAAGCCTTGGAAACATTCATACGTTACGAGGGCCTGCCATGACAAATGCAAATACTCACTGCGCCAGCACCCATAACGCCACGGTGGATAGCCTCGAGCCGGGCCCTGGGTTTCTCGGAGGTGAACTCGACCATCTTCTTGGTGAACTCTGGCGGCAACCTGTATCTGAATCGCTGGTCGGGTGGGATAACACACAACTCGATCGGTACAATGCTTCCGCGCCCAATTCTGACGCCAATGGCATCGGGATACCTGAGTGTGATATTGTAGGCTTCCCTGAAATAAGCCTATGTACAGCGATCAGTGGGCGTAAAGACGGTTTGCAATAGAAAGAGTACTTGAATTGTTATGTTCTGCACGACATCGTCATTCTTGTCCTTGTTCCACTCAAACTGCTGGGATCCAGCACGAGGAACGATCGACTCGATCTTCTTCTTGCCCTTGCGGTGCGTGAAAGTGACCAATAACCCCTTGAAGAACTTCTTGAGCTTCGCAAGATTAGGACCCTCACTCAGGTTAAGGTCGCGAGGGTTGTTAGAATTCAAGAAACTGAGAGCGACCTCAGGCATAGGGCCACTTTGGTAGCTGGAACAGACAATTAGCGTCAGTACGCTTCTAAGGCTGAGCGAGGGGCTTACATTATACCACATGACGTGTCAATGTTTACCAAGAGGGATCGAAATGCGGGACGAACGCTCCTACGTACCCATCACGATCAATGTCCGTATCTATCATCAAACATCAGACATGGACGTACTGGTAGTAGCCTTTGAATATCTCAAGACCGCCTCCAAGAGCCCTAAAGCCGGCCTCTCGACAAAAAAAAGCTTTCGTATTGTTGGGATATTTCCTAGGCGATAGCGAACGTCAGCGGTCCGAACGTGAGTCTGATTCGGGGGATAATTCACAAGTTCGGAGCCTGGCGCACGATGAGCTGCACCAAAGTCAGCGCAGTATTCGCGCGAGGAGTGAGTTGAGTGGTGCGCCCATCAAGAAGGCGCTGGAGATCCCTGACGCGAAGTAAACAAATGGCTAATTGGTACAACAGAAAGGTCTTACTCGAACGTGATCGGGGCGGCATCGACGCGCTTCAGAGTAACCTTGATGATACCACGCGATTGACCCCCGCCCTGTCTGGGAGGGCCATCTGACATATTGACCTCGTACTATCAGATACGTGATCAGTGCACTAGATTACCAACCCTTTGCCCCGCTTACCGTAGCTGAGTTTCCGAAGGAGAGAATAGTAGACGAGTACGCGATAGCATCGCTATCGTAGATGACTTTCGGCTTGAAAACGGTCGGCTGCGAGTGGTTTTGAAGTCTCTCGAAGATTTCAATGCGTCGACGCGAATCCAGCTTCCTTTCGACCTCAAACGCTGAAGAAAAGCATGAGCAGACAGGATATACGACAGTACGAAGGCACTCACATACTACCCGTGCGAACCCCAACCCCGCGCAAGGAAGTAATTGAGATGAATTAGTGTCGCGTGGTGACGACGTGGCAGCGAAGCTCACCGTCATATTGATAGTAGGCTTTCTTAGGCAGGCCTGTGATCTTGAAGGAGTTTGTGATGACCTGAAGACGACGAGCGCCCTGCGGTGGGCCGCCAGGACGAGACATGGTGTAGATGGAGAACGAATGAGAGAGATAAAACGAGGGGGAGCCTGGCTGATAAAAAAGATGAGAGGACGGTTTTGTAGGTACTCGCCTGTCTGGTCAAGATCGATAAGATGGAAGCAGTCCCATGCCAGGGAGATCGTCTCGCGATCGTGTCGCCGTATGAGTGAGCAAACTCAAGCCCTTATCAAACACACGTCACATCGGACACGACATCTCGCACGCATAGAAAACTAGTATTAAAAGAGACAAGCAACAGACGGGAGGCCAGCTTTAAATGGAAAAACAACACATGTCCAACAACACCTTAGCAGTACTCCGGAGAGAAGGTAATACGTAAATGAAAGAATATCGCTCCTATTGTACCGCATGCGTGATGCTGACGATATCCTGGAATGAAGTTGTCAAAGAAACGTAAAAAGCTGAGCCCGCTAGTACACCCCAGGTGTTCCAGTTCAGCAGCACCCGCCGGACTGCTGTTGCTGTACGGATTGGCCAGGAGTAACGGTCGAGGACTTTGCGCCTCCGGCGGGTGTTGATGCGGAGCCCATTCTGAAACAATGCTTGGCATCTCCGTATGGTCCACTTGGAAAATTACTCACCTATCCTTGATTTGTTTGGCCATGGTCAAGAAGGCTTGCTCGACGTTCGTCGAGTTCTTGGCAGAGGTCTCCAAGAAAGGGATGGTCAACTGATCGGCGAATTCCTGGGGTAACGTTGATAAGGGTGGGCAAAGGGGCATATGAGTCAAAACGTGCATTACCTTTGCCACGGTGTACTCGACCACCTTCTTGCTTGTAAGGTCTGATTTATTTCCTACCAACAACTTGTTGACCCCTTCCGACGCGTATCTGTCAATTTCCTGGAGCCATTGCTTGACATTCGTAAAAGTGTCTACGGGAACGGTTGGTGACTATTGTCGAGTGAGTGTAAGCGTCTTACCGTTGTCCGTGACATCGTAAACGACAATGATACCGTGAGCACCTCTGTAGTAGGATGAAGTGATCGTGCGGAAGCGTTCCTGACCTGTTTCACAGTTGTAAGGAAAAAATGTGTAAATGGTCAAAGAACACGTACCGGCGGTATCCCACTGGAGAACGCGCATAAGATGAAGTCAGCCATCGGAGCGATGAATTTCGGGTGGGATAGCACATGGGCGACTTTGTAGCGAACGAAGAGCCACCAACGAATAAAGAAACTGGAACAACGACTCACAATCTGGAGCTTTACGGTCTTTCCTTCGAGCTCGATGGTACGAATCTTGAAGTCTACGCCAATGGTACTGATGTAGCTCTCCGTGTATGTGTCGTCTGCGAACCGAAGGAGTAGACAGGACTGGAGGTAAATGCATTTTGAGCCGCTAACGCGGGTTATCATAGGTCAAGACGAACCTTTCCGACACCAGAGTCACCGATGAGGAGGAGCTTGAAGAGATAGTCATACTCGCTGGTGTGCATGGTGAACGTTGAAGACAAAAGGACTTTGGGCGATGAGGTCGGTGGTTGAGTTGACCAAGAGAGCTGTGGGCTGCTGCGTGACGCGTGGCACGGTGTGACTCTGCCGAAACGCTTTTGTACCGCCACACTCCTCGGACTTGGCTAATAATTGTCTCAAATGTGCCTCCACTCATCGATGCATCCACAAGCCAGCGAGGACGATCGTTTAGTCGTACAGTCCTGGTCTGACAGTTTTTGTTTTCAAAAAGTGGTCCATACCAGTAATCATTGAGTTGTAAAGGAAATTTACTGTTGTTACAAATACACTGTACGACGAGTTTGGGTTTCTGTCTCGTTCCTAGCAGCTCGGTGGCCAGCGCCATCAGCGCTCAGCTAGTCAGCCGTCCATTTTTCTAAGAGCCGTCCGTCGTAGCAAAGGCCGTCAATATCTGGCACGTGACTAGACCACAGCAATTACGGTACACCGTCCTGTGTGTTTTCCGTCCTTGTCGCCTCCTTTTGAGCCCAGCGCACTGTTCGAGGACGTTTGGGCAGCTCTACGATAATGGAACCATCATTCCAAGCTGGTGTTCGCCGACCGGACGCGAAGAAGAAACTTGTCGTAGTGGGTGATGGTGCGCGGGATAGTTTGTTCGTCTTTTGCAACACCGTTCAATAATATCACACTAAGGCGGGTGCGGAAAGACGTGTCTTCTCATCGTGTACGCGGAAAATAGGTTTCCTGAGGTGCGCATACACCCACACCTACCTTCGGTTCTGTGACTCAGGGAGCAGCTTCTGGGCAGTCCTATATACCAACAGTATTCGAGAATTACGTGACACAGATCCAGTTCGAGGGGAAGCTAGTGGAACTCGCGCTTTGGGACACCGCAGGACAAGAAGAATACGATCGGTTACGACCACTGAGTTACCCAGAGAGCGACGTGATTCTCATCGTCTTTTCAATCGACTTCCCAGTTAGTCTTGGGAACGTTCAAGACAAGGTCTGTATTTCAGCCCAGTTCTTACAATATTTACATTCCTGAGCTATGCTTTCAAGTGGTATCCCGAGGTAGCACATTTCTGCGAAGGCACGCCCCTCATACTGGTTGGCACAAAGATCGACCTACGACGAGACGATCAAACACGACGTATGCTCAGTGCGCAGGGGCAGGTACCCGTGCCGACAGAGCAAGGCGCCAGTGTCGCGAAGGAGATTGGAGCCAAGTACGTTGAATGCTCAGCAAAGACTGGTACTGGTGTCCAGGATGTCTTCAACCTCGCCCTCAAGGAGAGTATGAAAGGCCGCTGGGGAAAGATGGTAAAGCAACGGCGTTGTGTAGTTGTCTAGCTAAATGGCATATGCTCAGTATGGACTCTCACCCTGCTTTACCTAGAGTATTTGTACGCACAGATCTTTCGTGCTATTGCATCTTTTTCACGTTGATACAAATAGATATCATGGACAACTTTATTGTTCTTTAAGGTGACAAGACTGGAGCACGATTGCAGCTCTCCAGGAGCGGTAGACTAACCAAAGGAATGCGACGAAGGTGACCGTTGCAGTCCCCATCTCGACAGGAAATAGGTCGCGCTTGGAACCCACAGGGACTCGAAGCAATGCACGGTATGGTGAGGCGCTTGGTACCGAGAAATGCGCAGACGAACCGAGCATGATCGAATTTGCTATGGGTGACTTGGAGGAAAACGCGGAGGATGCATTTGCTGGGGCAACATCAGAACGTGAGGGTACCACTCTTTACAGTATACATACCAGAGGGAGGACAGGCCCAGAAGCACGCGGGGGAAGATACGGTGATTGACTGGTAAGAAGTCCGAGTCAGACCTGGTTCGCCGTATCGCGCGTGGACAGGAATGTCCAGAGTGACTTGTTCCAGGCGAACATCGGTAGGAGTGGCATTTACGAGCAGTAGGGAATTAGCGGCCTGATCAAGGGCAAACACGGGTAGCTCGAGGTTTGATTCACCCCAGAGCTCAAAGGAAAGACGGCGGTCTATGAGTTCATGTCTGTCGATGATGATGGTTTGGGGGAACGTGTACAACGCAAGGAGAAAGCAATCTGGATCAGGAGGGTCCAGTACAAGTATTGTGGACAGAGTCGAATGGAATCCGTGTTCCGGCTGGAGGGAATGCGAGATCACTGTCGAGGACATCCAGGATGAGGTCCACGCACGTGTTGACTTTTATTAGCTCACTTGCCGGTATCGTCTGGACCCTGTTACTGAAACGCGATGGCAGATCAAAATCGCATTCAGTTCCC
>JBBPMA010000375.1:0-27147 GCA_038090075.1 Xanthoconium purpureum | reverse complement strand
TTCAATGCCATCGCACGACCAGAGCACTGTGAGCACACACCCTATCCGATCCCCGTGGCCTCTCAATAAGTCGAGGATGAGCGTTCCAGTCTCGATGTCGTACAAGAACTCGAAGGTGTCAGGGATGGTAGCGCATGCGGGTTTGTTTGGCGAGCACGACGATGCTATTTGCAACTGGCGTGGAAAGTTTATAGCCGATGTTGATGAAGGCCACTTCAGGCTGGTCAGAGTCCATGGGTTTATTTGGGATCCGAGTTTTCTGACCAAGTAGGGATGGTTTGACAAGCATCGGTTGATTGGGATGTCTGCCAGTGGGATAAAAGGTTGGACTAAAAAGACATTATGTATAGCGCTGAGCCTGTCTCACGTTGGTGTTATCAGTGCCAGTGGTCCGTTGCGCGTGCTGTCTGACTGGCGGTTATGTAATGTAAGTATGTCACCTCAAATGATCCCTTCATAGATCGGTGATCAAGCTGTTACCAGATCAAACCCACGATGAACCCGGCTGGACCCTATATAGTATAAACGGAGGTCACAAAACAAGTCCAGCCCTCCCTGGTCTATGTATATCCCTCAGAGTTGGAGCCTGCTCGTTTAGTATCATGTTGCCCCACAGCTGGGTCTCTCATTATTTAGTACCCGCGATGCCACCACAGCCAGCCATTTGATTCTCAAGCCAGCCACAATTCACAGCGCTTCCGCGCTCTCTGGTATATTATATATATGCCCCCTCCCTTGGCCCACACTCGCTAGTGAGTCCAACCCTTGTCGTCTCAGAGTCCGCATCAGCTTTTCCACCCGCCAAGATGGCCAGCTTGTCCGTCAGTCCCGTCTCATATCTATCTAGTTTGGCTGCTGTTCTAACATCGTTATGGCATATCCGGTGCTAGAAATCACAAAAAAAGCAATGTTATGAAGCGCTCGACAATATCACAGTGTTAACCTTTCCCGAAGACAAAGACTGGCCGGTGGGCGCACCGTGGGTTGCACTTCACGGTAGCTACACGTCGAGTCTGGGGGGATTAAAACCCTGCATACGCAAAGACTCGTGGGCTTCGTCTACCCCATACCACGTTGGCCTCGCAAAGGGGTCTAAGGGGAACATCAGCCTGCCTCGTGTGGAGGCTGGCTTTTCAATTCCCAACCCATCTGTGCAGGGTGTTGTGGCTGCTCTGCGGACGAAAGTTGATGAATCATAGTTTTCGAGAAGGACAACTATGTTGCGTCAGTGTTTGGGAGGGAGAGGGAGAATCAATGTGTATCAAACCCTTGTTGAATCAATGTAAAACCAATCATGGATGCTCACTGGTATCGAATTTCTGATGTCTGCGGTGTCCTCGAAGTAGTTGGAGTCAGGAAAAAAGTGCTTCGGTTATTCAGGACCAAAACGCCTCTCCAGTTCAGTAAAAAGGTCGAGCTATACAGCTGTGTCGCCTTCCCAGGAATTGGGAACATAGGTGAACGCCATCCAATGAGCCGCGGCATGTCTATTCAACTTGAGTAGCAACTTCACTGATCCGGATCTGTGACGGATTCTGTTCGTCGTCACTCTTGCTTTTTTCGGTGAATGGTGGGAAAGGCTGGGGATGCTGAGACTGTTTCGTATCATTAGAAAAGCGCCATAGCAAGACGTGCACCTGTCAGCTGTTCGTTCCACCAACGACGCAGCAAACCCATGAGATCACACCACCTGAATGACCCGACAGCTACAAATTTATTTTGATGCCTTGAGACCGCGGTGAAGGATGGATAAAGTTCAGTCGGGGCTTTAAATTAATTGATTGTTGGTACTCACCTATAATGAATTGAGCCCAACCCCTAATCGAGTAACCCAATATTGTACTACAAAAGAGCCACTACTGTTAGACTGGTGACCAATACTACTGTACTCTAAGACTTACGACACAATATTTGGGGCAGGATTTGTTGCTGGAGTTGGCATTTTGGCATTTTCAAGCTTGGTGACATGTCACGTGGTTAAGTAAGCCCAATTAGGTTCAACTTTGGGGCGCTACAGGTGTGGTAGCTCCCCGGACGTGGTTGAGGTTGACTAACACCATCAAGATGCCAGACATGCGACGTTTTACTACATAATACGGCCATGCTTTGAGTTGGCGGGTGTACAATTAGGTGCGTGTCGAAAAGATTGATGGCGGGAAATTGCTCAACACATTCAGGCAGTGTTCACGGTGATGCTAGTGGCCTTCTGCCTCGCATTCAAGACGGAAACCCACTGCGCGAATTGAGTCAGATGTGTATAATCAAACTCTTTTTCACCGTAGTCGTCGATGGAAACTGGCTATCCGAGGTGCCGCTTTACGGTTGCCGTGTGATACAACCACTGAAAGGTGTTTTGATACATTCCAGCGAATATGAGACACGGCGACACACCGCTCCTCTTGGATACATCCATCCAGGGTGTGCAACAGATCCCCTTCATATCAATGGCGGTACAAGTAGGTTATGATGACCTTCGTTACTCCACGTGCATCAGATGTCAGAGACACCGATATGGAATCGATGGACGCGGCATCTTCTTCGGGCTCTATGGTTTCGACAATGTGGCCATCCGCGTAATCTCGGCGGAACTTATGGATTGATTTGGGCCGCTGACACTGGACAAGCAGTAGAGAGTCAGCCTGACCAGATGTTCGCGAACAGATCCAGAGCACAATGGTCCGCCAAATGTAACTTGTATACCATTTCCTATTCTCGATATCATTTCTCTAACATACTCATATTTACATATCTATCGAGTGTCACTTAAATTCAGTCAAGGGCACCTGTTTGAATGATTTCCTAAGGTCCTCCTCCTCTAACAACCGTTTGGCCCATTTTACATCTGATGCACCATGCGACAGCCAGTATTCCTCATCATCGTCGGCCTTCCGGATAACGGCACACCCAAAGTCGAGTATAAATCCCCGAACGGGCTGTTCCGGGGGCGTGAAGTGTATATTGGTCAACGTGATGTCGTTGTGGATGACGCCGTGCAAAGGGAGGCTTTCGATAGTAGACAGCACCTGCGAGCGGATAGCGGGAGTGATGGCGGAGGCAGGGACTCTCAGAAGGTCAACGGAGGGTATATATTCCATAACGAGAGCGGGCGGTTGGATGGCGCGTTCGTCTGGTGGTAGGAAGTGACCAGCCATGGTGAGACGGGGGATTGCGGATCCTTGGAGGTCCCTCAAGCGCTCGTACGCTTTGTGCTCCGAATCGTAACACTCCATCATAAGGCGATGAAATCTCTCCTCCCAGAAAAGATTGTGGGTGGCTAGGGCCTCCCCGCTCAGATCTTCAGGCTCGTCAGAGTATATCTTCTCCACCAAGTCATCATCGGACAGTTCCAGGTTCTGGGGGCGAGCCGTTGCAGCAGCCCGTTCATTGGCGGGGTCCCATGGGTACGATGCGCGCGAAGGAATATCGGAGATCCTCTCGTCTAGATAACGAGGATCGAAGATTTTGATCACAACCTGTTGTGGACTCCCTTCGTCAGGTTTGGCGAGTAGGACAACGCTCTTTGTAACCGGCGTGGAAAGTTTAGAGACGATGAAGGTGGCTTCGGGCCGATCTGAATCGAGAGGTTTCAGCGAGATCTTTTGGCCCGGGAAGAATAATTTGACAGCATCTTCAGTTGTACTGGGATATCTGTGCTAATGGCTGAGCAAAGAACATGATCGTAGAGTTTACTCAGTCTCACTTTGGTCTTGTTGGCCTGTCAGTCGCGCCCGAACTCGACTGAATAGCCGAATCTATGGTAGTACTGGGAATGGTTGAATAAAAGAACGAGATTGTAGCGTTTTATCATCTCACCTCGATGCCGTGTGTTCTGCGCTCATGAGATATGTTGGGTTGAAGAGCGCGGGATGGACAGTGCCACCTATATATCACGCATTTTGAAACGCTGTCTTCATTTAGTATTCCTTTGCTGTACATGCAATAGCTTCCTGTACAGCCAGCTGGGAAACCTGAGATCAGATGTTCGTCCTTGGAAATGTTGTGTTTACAAACAGCCTGGCAGGGCAAACAAACCTGAAACAGATGTCGGCCCGAGTACTGGCCCGCTTGCAAAAATGACTCGTGAGTCGTAGTCGGACCGGAGTCCCGGGAACCCTCACATCTTGAGACGCCGCGTTCAAGAATCTTTATGGTTGTCACACCACTACTTGATGTATAGTACTCTGACTCTTCCACTCCATCCACTTCGGCGTCATCGGGTGATTCCAATTCAAGTTGCACAATCTCGTTTCTGATCCATTGCAGTGTGATAGATCCATCGTCGCAAGTGTACACATCACACTCGTTATCCGAAACATCGTGACCAACAAACAGCATCGGTTTGTCTTCGGACATCATTTCAGCCAGATCGTGATGGATCGGGGATTAGTTGCGTGTCCCTGATGCGAGAAGCCTATACAGATGGGGGACGAGGTATACTTCGCACATATCGCCGCGACGCACAGCAAATGGGGAAATGATTGCCAGTTTGACCTTCGACTCATATCAGCCGACAGGACACATATCGTTGTGAAGCAGGTATCACTTACGACAATGATACGACAATGCACTGACATTAGTTACTCGACAGGATATGGATCATGGGCTCGTTACTCTCCACCGCCTCCTGAGCTCTTCAATATCTATAAATCCCCGTTCCTCTGCAGAACGTTAACCAACAAACACGATCCTCGTCTCTGAATCAATCTCTCCACTTCCTTCCACTGCAACCAAAGTCAACTTACCACAATGAGCTTCAGGTTGAGCGTCAGTCTCATCTCATCTGCTTTCGAGTTGGCCATAATCCTAACATCGTTGTCACCTTCCCAGAACTCGAAAAAAAAACAGATCAACGATGCGCTCGACGAGCTCGAAAACATCCCATCCCTCGATTTTTCCTGGTCCACCAATTGGCTCGCTGTTCACGGTGGCGACACGTCCAAGCTAGGCGGATTGAAACCCTGCTCGCGCAACGACTCAGTCACATCCGCTCAGCGATACCATGTTGGCCTCGCGAGGGTTTCTGGCAAAAAACTCGTACCTCCTCCCCTTGTGGAGGCTTCCTTCGCTACATCCAACCCAAGCACGAAGGAGGTTGTAGCTGCTCTGAGGCAAGCGGTCAAGGACGCTTGATGAGTCTGGAAAAACCTGCGGCATGGCGGGATTGTCAAGAAGGATGAGTTGCGAAGTGTTTCGAGAGAGGGAGAGCGAGTGAGAGGGTCAGTGCCGCAGCCAATGAGTAGATAACACCGCGAGGAAAATACACAATTTACCTTCCGATACGGAAAACGAGAGAACGCCAAATGCATTCTACAATCTGCTACTTGAAGTGACGCAATAAGGTGCCCTGCCAATCTACAATTATGTTCAACAGCCAACAATAAGAACACTTGCCGTTCTGAGAGAGTACGGTATATCATCGTCGAGTGTATAAAATTTGGAGTGTCATCAAACGTGATACCAAGTTGGCTAGGAGACGACCTGTCGCGAGAAACGTACGGAATTGGCTCCGTTGTCGCCAACGTGAAGAGTCATTGGTGGAATGGAGTTACCTTCCCCATCTCGTTCGAACTCGGGATTCTGCAGCAAAGTTGAGCCGTAGAAATCGTCAACTCACCACCAGAGTGCGAAGAGTGGTTACCACGTTAGCACATTATAACCACAGGCACTGTGGCATGACGGGAGTCCAGTGGCGGTCTTGTATATATCGAAGACTGGCTTATATTGACTGCCTGTTGACCAATGCGCGGCACCATCGTAGCTCAGGATGTCAGGTATGTGATGCACTGTGCCTCTCACCTACAAATCGAGCATGTCTCCGTGACACGAACCAACAGATTGGGAGATAAGGTAGAATTTAAAGACTGTTCGCAACTACAGAGAATGTGGAGATAAGGAGTAAAACTAGAGGACGGGGGAAAGGAAGGGGTGCGCGAAGGTCAACACGCATGCCAACGACATCGGACAAGCAAGTGTGAATATTGTACCTAAAGAAGGTCGTTTTCAACCACGTCAGCAACTGGGAGAGCGACTTTGATGATCAGACGCACGTCAGTTCCCAGTGTGCAGATGCGGAAACCCCGCCGAGGGGAAACGTATACAAGTGGAACACTGGTCAGAGTTATCGCGAGCCATGATGCCGCAAGCATCCTTGCGGATAAGACCTTATTGTACCGTCGTCACCTCACCAGAACGTATGTCGGAGACATGTAGAACCATGCTTTCGACGGTTCCAACAGCGTCACCCACCCCGGCCGAGATAACAGCGGCAGCAGTAGCACCGATGCAGAATGCAAAAGCAATGAGGGAGGTTGAGATACGCATGATGTTTGGGAGATAGCTTGGTGGTGTGTCCAAATCAAAGATGTCGCTGTGAGGATTGAAAAGAGTTGGGATGCTGTCGTCCATGTTAAAGTTGAGCCACTTATAACACCCCAAGAAGCGCAGGAAGCGAGTATGTTTCATCGAACGTGAGCGCCGATGCTCGGCTATTCTTCCGAGAATGCAGGCTGTCGCACCGGCGCGTCAGAAATGATGTGATTATTCAGTAAAGGATGGAAGGCTATACACCTACACGATATCGGCAAGGGCACCAAGGTGATTGTTAATGCGAAGAGGCATGGTCCAATGCAAACCTATAGTCGATGGAGCTGAACTTTACTGAACAGGTAACAGTACCCAACGCGGCCGAACGAATGGACACGTTCAAAAGTGTACGACAGGGAAGGTTCTGATAGCTGTGGCCACGGGGTTATCATGGTTTTGTGAAACTCGTGATGTGCGGTCAGCTATCTTGTACTAGAGATTATTGGGGTTGCTCACGCGGAGTTGGCTACCAAGTTGAAGGAACAGAGATACCCAACTGCACCGCGTTCCTCTGCCCCTCAGCATCGTCTTTATGCAGGGGTGATGGACCGTGGAAGCCAGACCGAGTGTTTGGAGTTCAACAAGACTGACTACCGCCCCAACGTGGGAATATGTGTGGTCCGTGATAGCGGTTGGTGCTTCCGCTGGCGAGTCGACGTCGTGGCGTCACCGCCAGTCACCGACTGCATGGTTCCGATGGCGACATACTGTAGAACTGTGCGGACTCGGAGGTGAAAGTCCGAGTAGTCCAATGGCGACTCGTCGGTTGTTACTGTCAGTGGTTGAACGTTAAACTCTTCATCCGATTCAAGGACATCCACGGCAGCACAGATTGAGAGAGCGCCGGACTGAATTGACTGTCATGCCCGTTTAGCTCAGTGGTAGAGCGCGCCACTCGTAATGGTGAGGTCGGTTGTTCAATCCAGCCAGTGGGCAGCTTTTTTGTGTTATCTTCGTGCCACTGTCGTTCTTTGTCCTATCCGTAGCTTTAATGCCTTTGTCGGGTCACGCTCTAACGTCCACCTCTAGGTTTCCTGTCCACTTGTATCGTCCCTCAAACCGTGTTAGCGCCAAACATGCAGGAGCATCGTCCGTAACGCTCCCTCCCGAGGTGCAATCACGCATATTCGGAAACTTGCCCTTGAAAGGTATTCTTCGCTGCGCCCAGGTAAATAAAGCTCATCTCGGTCAAATCCAGTTCATACCACTCACCTCACCTCCCACCAGACATGTCGCGTATTCCGTAACACCATCTCCATGATGGAACTCCAGTACCAGGTAAGATCAGTCATTATGTAAATGTTTACGGCTTCTACACACCGACGACCAACCAACCTATAAACAGTATCAGCTTCTGCAGGACAAGATCCAAGTCATGAGTTCACCTCACTTTAGGAGAGTGGGCTGGAAGTCGTTAGGTACATGCGACGGTCTACCTGACAACGTACTTTGCGTACCCTGTGTGGACAGTGGCTCAGCGTCGCATACCCACCTCCTCGCAGTTGTGCCTTGCAGCTTATCAATTGCGACGCGACGACGCCTTCATGGTTGTCGCGACCATGGGCGCGAGAAATGCTGAACACGACCCAGGGCTCGTTCTCCCTCGAACATACAGTCTTGGACGTCCGGCAAGACTTGTTGGTGTCTGCGAGCGTCAAAACAAGGTTTGCGCAACGCGATCAGCCTTTGTGCCAACTCACGTTGCAAAGATATTCGACGCTCAGAAAGACCCTCACCCGCTCGCTACACATGGGACATTGGTATCCCAGCCTCCATTTGATGATCTGACCAGGGATGCACATGCAGAGAGTAAGCTAGAAGTGAACGGAGACTTTGTGGCCATGCTCGTGTCCAACTCTGGTGTCTGAATCGGCTTCTTTTCTTCACTGTAAGTCTGGAACTGGAAACAAGGCGTAACGACGGTGAGTACACTCGCAGTCATTGGGTTCAAACCACTGACTGACTGACTGTGAACCAGTTCATGATCCGAGACTACCACGGGGAAGCGTTTATCCACGACTTCTGTTTTCTCGACTACGACAGACTCTTGGTATTCACTGCGACTGGACGCATTGGGGTCTATTCGCATTTTTTACCTCACGTCCCGCCGTTTGCTGGCATCAAAAAAGACGAGGACGGAGTGTACATCGTTCCATGGAATATCTGGGGGCCTAGGAACACATGAGCGCTTGCCGTCTGCGGCTCGTACAACATTCTTCTTAGCGGAAGCGGAAGCCGTCTGTTGTTGGGACGGCCGAGGGAGGCATACTCGGAATACGGGTGCCCCAGGGGTGTGAACTACGATTTGTTCATATCGGATTTCAATCCTGCGCAGATTTCTAGTCCTTTGACGGGCGATGGTTGGGTTGAGGGATCAGAGGAAGGTGATGATGTCAACATCGCTTATCTGCCATACTTTGACCAGACTGGATACGGTTCAAGGGCCGCGAAACAGTGGTTCTCGGGGACGACATTGCACTATTGAGAGAAAGCGTTGGCGTCGCTCTCCGGCAAACCGCTGGTAGGTCTCTACACGGACGAGAACGGCCAGCGTTCTTGTCCGACCAAGGACGTCGGACGATAACCAGGTAGGTTTTCTTTATGACTGAGTGAAGGTGACACGACTCCTCATATGTCGACCGTGAGGAACAGCCAGCTTGGCAAATACAGATCATGGCTGAGGTGTCCAAAGCCCAGTTGGTCG
This sequence comes from Xanthoconium purpureum, assembly GCA_038090075.1. Lineage (NCBI taxonomy): Eukaryota > Fungi > Basidiomycota > Agaricomycetes > Boletales > Boletaceae > Xanthoconium > Xanthoconium purpureum. Next base: position 18,080 of record JBBPMA010000375.1, on the reverse strand, counting down.
CGAAGCAGGACATTGTGGGAACCAATGAGGACGACACAAACTACCAGCCTGCCGTTCGCTCAAGTTAGTCTACTTCAACTCCTGTGGGTTGGGATTTGGTACCATATAAATAGTTGTACAGTGTAAAGAGTTGTCGTACGCCGGGATCCAGAAGGTCATCGACAGCTACACGACTTCCTTCCGAATCAACTGAATGGTGGCCGCTGAGCGCTGAGACTTGAAAGCACTTAACGTGCATAGAATAACGAATGAGCAGGTCAGCACCCTAGTGCCTCACCTCCCGCCCCCCACCGCTCGCAGCGGTCTGATCGGACTCTGCTTCAAGTTGTGGCTTGTTGTCTGCTAGATTATGGAAGGTGTTGGTCCATGAAGTGCCCCGGCATTTAGGAGGCACGATTGAGTTCTTCAGGATGTGTTTGAAATATGCTTTCATGAGTATCGAGCAGGGTGACTTTCGACAGGTCGCGGTTGAAGCCCTGGGGGTAGGATTGTCGAAATGAGTTGCTTCGAGCATACTTTATCTGATTGAGGTCTGAACATTGTGTGATTCATATGAGGACTTCCCCTGCCGTCCACGGAGCGCGGTGCCTCGCGGAAAAAAAGGTTATAGGGAATGTTTCTCGTTGTGAGGGTGAGTCTAGTTTGGCCATCCGTCAATATCATCCAGGGCGAGACACGTCGAACTTCATGTCTACATCTTCGAATCAGGATCATGTCACGGCGAAAAGTTGGAACCGATCAGAACCGTGCTAATTTCTTGTCTGTAAGTCTACCTGCTTCCCAATCCCGCCCGGGATAGGGCACATACCTGCACGCTGAAAACAACGACCAAAGTACCGAACGATTCCCTTGCCAAATGTCTCTTGCGTCGTTCTATCGGGGAGTAAAAGTGTGTACTTTGAAGACGCACTAGTGCGTTCTGTCCTTCCTGCGTGTTCCAGGTGTTCAACGGGTCGAGTTGAGACAGGGAAGAGACAGAGTCGCATGCGCTTTGTTGGCAGGATTCTCACAGACGTGACCAACCTTCCCAGTCATCAACACGAAGGACCCGGCCCACTCTTCAACACAATGGCCTAGCGCCCTCAATCACATGGCCAGCTAAGGACTGCGCATCGGATAAAGTTTGCAAGTGGCGACATATAAGCGCTTGGTCCCAGAATTCCCATTCTCATTCGTCTCATTGACCACAAGATCCGAGTCATGCCGCCAGTCATCGTATTAGACCGTTATTACCTCGCCATAACCTTTCTCATCACATTGACATACCAACTATCTGGTTTTGCCGTTGCATGGGCCTTCCAGTTTGACAAGATTACAGACTTCACGGGCGGTTAGTTTCATAACAGGTTGAACTCATCCACTCAGATATCTAACCACTCGCAAGTTCCAATTTCTTCATCCTAGGTCAGTTGTATCTGCGGATTTAGACATCGACCTACACGGGCATCTTTCAGCTTTGATAACGTTACTCCTTGGACAAACCTTCTGCGCCAGAAATCTATCGGCCAGTATATTCGTCATGCTCTGGGCGGTTCGCCTCGCATGTGTGTTTAACCAAGTTTCTTTCCCCTGTTTTGTATCTTGATTATGACGACAGCGTTCTTACTGTTCCGAGTATTGCGACGTGGAAGCGATGCCCGATTCGACAATATCAGACACTATTTCTAGAAGTTTTTTGGTGCGTCTACTAGTATGATGTCGTTCTTCTGATTGTTGAGATCATGATTTGCCTCAAGGTTTCTGGACAGGTGTGTTGAAAACGACCTACTCTTTCGCTGATCCTGATCTACAAATTAACAGGACAGATTTTATGGGTAGGCATCTTGTAGCCATTATGCATCGCGTCTACCACAGAGTCCTATGCAGGTTTGGACAGTGTCTCTTCCTTTGACTATTCTCAACTCTCCAGCCGTCTCGGGACCTGGTGGACGAAGCTGCGATCGTCCAGTTTTTGGTGGTCGCGGCATCGCTGGAATTGTCGTCTTTTGGTTAGGTTGGTCGCTCGAATCTACCGCTGACTTCGAAAAGGTCAGTCGCTCATATCTGAAGTAACACTCTGGCTGATAATCTGTTCCATAGTACTTGTGGAAAGCATCAAACCCTCCGAAGGATGCGATCATGAATGTAGGTCAAGTTCTCTAAAACCAGGCTTGAATGACGCTCACAGGGTACCGACTTGTACACAGAAGGGTCTATAGAAGTGGTCTCGTCACCCGTCATATTTCGGCGAGTACGTTCATCGGCAAATCTACTCACTGGCATCGTTCTGAAAGGATACCTCAACCTTGCAGAATACTCTGTTGGTGGGGCATCTGGGTTTTATGTCTCTCTCCGGCTATATCACCAAATAGTGGACTTGACTCGTCCGCACGCGCTGCCTTGTACGCTTCCATTGTCTCGCCGCTTTTCACCATGGTGTACGCCTCGTGATGCTCATCCAGCCCATACTGACGTCGGGGCAGTATCCTACTTCTTGCCACTGGTATCCCTATCGCTGAGAAAGTCCAAGGGAAATAGTTTCACGTTCTTGGCACAGACGAAGCTAGGAACGTGTCCATCCCAGGTCTTGTCGGTGACACCAGTATCGAAGCGGGTCCGGTCGCTTCAACCCCAACGGCACGGGAAGGGTATCAGACCTATCTCGCGTCGACGTCCATCTTATTTCCTATCCCGCCCGTAATTTATTGACCACTCCCCCAGGTCTTGAAGTCGACGGTGTTGCTGGATTTTCCAATGTATCGAAGATTTGAGACGGAAGAGGGAGACCAAGAGGCCAGACTTTTGTAACAGAATTGTACATCATCTTTCGCATGGCTTTCACAAAGGTAGGGAACGAAAGATCTACAGATACGTAGTCTATTAGCGCATTACATCAGCCTCCTCAATTCCTGTCGCGCCGCTTGAAATCTTTCCATCTTCTTCTGGATCTCTTGACGAGCGGATGCGACGCTGCTTGTTTCCTCTACCAAGCTCTTGCAGCGGTTGTATCCATCCAATCCGGTAATCTGAAGCCCTTCCCAGAGAGCCTCGTCTATGCCCTTTTCCAAACCATGCACGAGATCACGGTCGATAGCCATCGGAATCTCGTCCGAGATGCGTTTGTAGGCAACTGGAGACGACCGTCTCCGTCAATAAAGTGGAACAATGCCGCACAGAAGCCCCAACTCACCTTGGAAGTATGCGCGCACACTGGCCATTATTTGTAGGACTGGTTCCATTGGATCAGGCGGTAACAGCCTGGCAAGATCTGTCGGCTTGGGCGTTAAACCCAACTCATTCAGCGCAGAGAGCGCTCTTTTGATCGTGTCGTTCTGATCTACACCTGTCTTGGCATTTCGTGAGGGCACAGAGTGCGTATTTGCCTCAGCTCGTTTCAGCTTTGGCAGCAGATCGTTGTCGCTCCTCCACCCCTTATACTCAGCGAGTAACTTGTCCTTGTAGTCCGAAAAGTATTGGAAATTCATGGTAATGGGAACTTCCTCAAGAGAAAGAAGCCACTCGAGCTTTGATTTGGTTTGTACAGCGGCTCTATCGAGGTGGTCGTTGATGATTGACCTATCTGACGATGAGCAAGCTCAGTCTCTCCCATATGCAAATGACGCACAGTATCAACCGTTCCGCTGTCCCCTTACCCATGTGTGCGAAGTGCCGCTTGACTAGCTGGGCAACATCAGCTTTCAAGATCTCGTATATGCTATCGAAGAGCTCCATTGCTGGCTGCTCCCATTTCATGATGAATTCCTTGATGTACGCTTGCTGGACTACGAAGGGATAGGTATCCGGCAGTTCACGGGTACATGCGCTAGAGTGAATGTCACTAGAAATAACTTTTCAGCAGGATAAAATAACCATACTTGTTAGCCCGTTCTAGCACTTCGTCAATGTGTATACTTTCCTCTATCCGCCTCTTTTTTGCAGGTGCTTGATGCTCTTCATCTAACGAGTCCTCCGATTCATTCTCTGCTTCCTCTTGCAGAAATTTTGTCTTGGCGGGCTTCTTTCCCTCTTTCTTCTTGTCCCACGGGACAAAGCTAGGTGCCGTGCGAAATATAGCACGCCAGAATGCTCGCTGATGTGGTCGGATGGTTTGGAGTAAGCCGTCTTTATCAGGGGTACCCTCGACACGATGGGATAATTCTCGGCTGAAGTCATTCAACGCTTGTAATACTTCGTTCACCGGGTCGTTGGAAGGTGCTCTTGGGAGCTTTCTCATACTTTCTTCCGTCTCTCGGATCGTGTTCACCAGGTCGCCCTGAATTTCCGGAAGCCTTGGATTCATCCGCGTGGGTTCATAACGATATTGTGGAGAAAACCGGCCCACCTTTTTGCGACCAACTCCGACAAGATGATACTCAATCTCTTAGTCAGACTGCTGGTTCCTAGGTAGATCTGATACCATGATTCCAGCGAACGCCAGGGCTGCGTCGTACTGAAGTACCCGTTCTCTTGATTACGAGCTTGCTTCCATGTGATTCCCTTCGAGATTGATTCACTGGAAGGCTGTCGGACGCAGTACCAGTTATTGACCAAATGCTCGGCCTCATTGCGGATAATCTTCAACCACCTGTGCTCCTCACCCGCAGGAATGCGATCAGGTTTCGTAAGAACACCTGTAAAAGGCATGAATAAGCATTGTGATACCACATTGGTAATTGTACTACTTACCAACAGTTCGCTTTCCTTGTGGATCAAAGCTTCTGGTGAGGTGGTAAGCACTCTGATTCTCAAAGTCAGCTTGGATGAAAATATCAGTTTTTGGAATAACTCGGCTAGCACAAGGAAGGCACCCACTCTCACAAGCGACCGTGAGCAGAATTACGCAGCTCGGCTTTTCGATATAAGAAGTGACCAGAGATTTGACCAGCTCTCTATCCCTGTCATTTCCCCTTGCTCCGACGCTAGCGATAAGTCCCGGAAGGTCTACAAAGGAAAGATCCGCGAGATCTTTCCCGCTAATCTCCAAAGAGACATAATTCTTCGAAAATGACAACTCGTTTTCTTCTGGTAGATCTCCTTTGAGGTAGTCTTTGAAGTTTTTCGTCGGATTCAAAATCGCAAATTGAGCACGCCGAATGCGATCCTCGACAAGGGACTTGGAGGTGATAGGTTCACCAAAAGGTAGGTTGCGAACGGGGATGGGTGCACCTTTGGCATCGGTGTGAAAGTGAAGTTTGACGACACAACTCCACGGCAAATTCGAACGTGACAGCTTGCACTCCGTAGGACATCTGCATATTCGAAAAGAGAGTGATCATACAGGGTGCTAACCCCTAACTCACCTGGTACAAGTTCCCGCCGATCGAGGAAGAGTGATGCCGGAAATCGACTCAATGAGAGACGATTTGCCTGCGCTTTGGTTCCCGATGACAGCAATCATGGGCAGATCAATATCGGTTTGAACGCTGAAGGTACATAGAATTCATCACCGTAAATGAGGGCCGACTTGGAGGGACAACGTACCCGGTGTCGCGCAGACGGTTGACAAGTTCGAGCATTTCCTTTCGGTTTCGAGCGATACTTGGGTCTGAAAGGCCCACTGCCACAACGTCGCCATTGGAGTCACCCGTGCCGGCAGTCGTCGTCGATGATTCGGACTTGGCAATGGACTTGGATGTGAGTCTAGCACTCGACCCCGACATGGTGGGCTTGTATTCACGTATCGAGCTGGTGGCAAGTTGCAACTGATAGAGTCGTGCGGAACTGTGTTTAGCCTTGCTAGTACGTGGTCAAATTTTAGGAGGTTACTGCGGCAATATTTGAAATCCGAGACATGGCCTTCGGAAAGCTCCTGAAAGCTTCAACTGTCAAGGAACGTACGATCATCCAAACTACTGCACCCGTCCCGCGAAACGGTCAACTAACCGGTTTACGGAATGTTGCAACAGTAACGTACGTCATCAATGAGTCGTGGTTTGGACTTTGGAAGCCCCATGTTACTTTGCGACAACGAGAATAGGACTCAGAAAAAGGGGAGGTTGCAACGTTGAATGTGGGAAAGGGACTTGCAACTTGCCATGGAATAGTGATCGAATGTGCTGCGTTGTTCTTAGCGTAGTTCTTCAATCAAGTGACCAACTCAATCCGCACGAAACAGTTCGGGAACTGCTCATCGACAGAACAAGATACACAGTATTCGAGACAGGATATGAAACACCAATCTACTATCAGATCCGAAAATCGCACCAGAGCCTCACATCACATGAGTCGCCTCAATTCCTGACGTGCAGCCTGCAGCCTCTCCATCTTTTCTTGTATCTCCCGGCGCGTTGTCACAATACTAATGCGCTCCTCCAACATGTTCTTGCAGCGATCGTGTCCATCTGGTCCGGTGATTTGGAGTCCCTCTTGGAGGGCCTTGTCGATTCCTTTTTGCATACCGAGTACAACCTCGTGGTCGATGGCCATCGCGACCATATCCACAAAACGTTTGTAGGCGACTGCAAACATAGGGCGTGTCGAGTCAGATTATCTTATGCACGTAACGATTGTAGACCCGACTCTACCTTGGAAGTATGCTCGAACGCTCGCCATGATGTTCAAGACCGTCTCGTTTGGATCAACAGGAAGTAGCTTGGGTAGGTCGATCGCTCTAGCCGATATCCCGATCTCGTTGAGCTTGGCGAGAATCTTGTTGACGGAAGACTGGAGTTCAGGCGATCGTGTTTCTGCTCGAAGCTTGGCCATCAAATCGCTGTCATCCAGCGCGGCTTTGTAGTAAGCAAGGAACTTCTCTTTGTAATCGGAGTAATAATGCGTGTTGAGCGTAGTCGGGTTCTGCTCGAGGTCGAGCAGCCATTGAATCCTTTCCTTCGTCCGGTTGGCAGCTTCGTCGAGGTGGTCATGGACGATCATTCTAGCTATGGTAAGCCTTGATGATGCAAATGGAGTACGAGAAACTTACAGAATAGCTTGTTTCGCGTTGCCGTTTCCCATGTGCGCAAAATGGTCCTCGACGAGTTTGGCAAGGTCGGTGCCCAAAATTGTGTAAACGTTTTCGAAGAGGGCCATCGCTGGTGCGCTCCATTTCTTTGTGATCTCCTTGATGTAACCACTCTGGACTACGAAGGGATAGTTGTCTGGGAGTTCCCGCGTGCGTGCGCTGGTACAGAGTTCCGTCAACCTCCGGCGTCAGAAGTCATAATTGGGGGAGATAACCTACTCTCGAGCACGCTTCGAGACTTCGTCGATATATATCCTGTTGTCAATTGCACGAGACCCTTCCGCAACGTAATCTCCATCTTCCATCGCCAGAAACACTGCCTCTGGCAGTTCCTTCGTCGATGACCTCCCCCAGGGAACAAACTGGGGAGCGGTTCGCCGTATGGCGATCTTAAAGTTCACCTGGTGCGGACGGAACATCTGCAGCAGCCCATTTTCCTCGGGAGTGCCCTCAACTCGGCGATCTAGCTCTCGAACAAAACCTCCCAGGGCATGCAACACTTCACTGACAGGATCGTCCGAGGGAGGTTTGGGGAGACCGCGTAACTTCTCATCGGTCCCTTGAATCGCGTCCATCAATTCTTCCTGGATTCGAGGGAGACTTGTGATGTTTGTCAGTGGGACGGGAGCGAAATTTACATCCCAAATGACGGTCAACCTCACCTCTTTGCAATGAGCTCCGACAGAATGAGACTCAACCTCTCTGTTAGGCAGCTCGTCCTCAGATATCTTTTGTATTGCGACTCGAGAGAGGACCATGGTTGCGTTGACGAGAACCATTCATCTTCTCGACGACGTGCCTCCAAGTACGTGACCCCTCTCGCGACCTCTTGCGAAGATGGTTGCTTGACACAGTACCAGTTGTTAACGAGAGGTTCGGTTTCGTTTCGGAGGATCCTGAGCCATGTAGGCTCGTCTCCCGGGGGGATGCGATCGGGTTTGGTAAGGACACCTTTTTGAAGCGTGAGTTGGCCGGAAACGAAATAGTCGTGTTCAGCAGAGACCCACCAACGGTTCTCCTTCCATCTGGATCGTATTGTTTTGCAAGATGGTGTGCACCTTGGTTTTCGAAGTCAGCTGATGAGATGACAATGTCAGACATTCATCATGTAAAAAAGACCTAAAGACCTACTCTCGCACGCGACGGTAAGCAGAATAAGGCAACTCGGCTTCTCTATGTAAAAGGTAACCAACGATTTGACGAGTTCGATGTCTCGATCGTCACTTCCCCTCCCGACGCTAGCGATAAGGCCCGGGAGGTCTACGAACGAGAGATCTGTGAGTTCTGGACCACTAATTTCCAACGAAACGTAGTTCTTTGAAAATGACAGTTCATTGTCGGCCGGCATGTCGTCGTCCTGAAGATACTTGGTAGGATCATTTGATGGGTTGAGGATGGCCCTCTGGGCGCGCCGAATGCGATCCTCAACTAGGGACTTGTCGATGATGGGATCGCCAAAGTGAACGATCTTGACGGGGATGGACACGCCCCGGGCGTTGGTGCTAAAATGAAGTTTCACCAAGCATTTCCAGGGAGAGTGTGACTGCGAGAGCTTGCACTCCGTGGGACATCTGCATGAGAGTAAGGGTATAGCCGCATCTGAATAAAACGCCATACCTCGTACAGGTTCCCGATGATCGAGGCAGTGTGATGCCGGAGATGGATTCAATAAGAGATGACTTTCCCGCGCTCTGGTTCCCGATGACGGCGATCATAGGCAAGTCGATGTGGGTTTGTACCCTTTCGAAATCATGTCAATAGTCCTCGAATTTGGTGATGCGAATAAAGTCTGTACCCGGTATCATGAAGACGATTGATGAGCTGAAGCATGGCCCTTCGATTGCCAGTATTGCTAGGGTCTGAGAGCCCTACGGGAAGCTCATCATCGACATTGTCGATGACTGTCGCGGAACCAAGGCCAGAGTTTGGAATGGAATCAGAGGATTCGACAGTGAACGTGGAGGATGCAGAGCTACGATTGCCCCTCATGAATGGCGCACGAGATTGGTTCATGGAGGGACGAGGAGAGTTCGCGGACAATTGGAAGGGATTTTAGATGACAGCGAATGAACCATGAGGCTTATATAGGTTGCGATGTTGTGTGCTGTACGAAGCTGTATGTGAGGTACTTGCTGTGGCTTGAGACGGGACCAAGATAACAATAATTGCGCCAGTAGATGACTACCTTGTTTACGGAAAAGATGTTGCCAAGTCATCCTTTCTTGTTGTATGCATTCCCTATATGTATTCGCCGTTGCCTGATATGTGTTTCTAGAAACGGTGGCGCAGATAGAGTGTGAATTTACGCCCACCGTCACAGCACATGAACTCACCGGGCGCAAACGTTTACCCATCTGATAGAAGACACAGCATCCACATCGTCCCAGAAGGTGCTAGAATACAAATTCGAAGCAACAACTGTTTCAGATAGTTCAGCGGTACACCAGGTAGTCGTCGGAACTTTCCGGCTCTATCAGCAAAGTTGCCATTTATGGAGCTTAGGTTGGGGGCAAGCGTTTTGGCACAAAACCAACCCCAGCTCATCACTTGAGATCCTCTGCCGTGTTGGACCGAACCGAGTTCATATCTTTCATACTTCGAGCCGCTCACCAACCAAAATGAGATCATATCCAAGACGAAAGGATATGAAACGCCCGTCTGGAATCGTACTAGAACCTTACATCAGTCGCCTCAATTCCTGACGCGCAGCCTGAAGCCTCTCCATCTTCTCTCGCGTCTCCCGGCGGATCGTTACGATACCAATGCGCTCCTCCAACATGCTCTTGCAGCGAGCGTACCCATCTGGTCCGGTAATTTGGAGCCCCTCTTGGAGGGCCTTGTACATTCCCTGCTGTAGGCCCAGTACGATCTCGTGGTCGATGGCCATCGGCACCATATCCACAAAACGTTTGTAGGCGACTGTGGGTGTGCAACGAAGTCGAGTCAGCTTAATCACGTCGGTCGTCATGGGCTACACGTTTACCTTGGAAGTACGCTCGAACGCTCGCCATGATGTTCAGAGCCGCCTCTTTTGGATCAGGGGGAAGCAATTTGGGGAGGTCAGCCGGTTTGACCGATATTCCGAGTTCGTTGAGGCCGGAGAGAACCTTGTTGAGTGATTCTCTTGCCAGTGATCCCGACTTGAGCTTTGTCAACAGATCACCGTCGTCCCGGGCGGCCTTGTAGTACGTGATGAACTTATCCTTATAGTCGGCGTAGTAATGCGTGTTGAGCGTAGTTGGGTTCTGCTCGAGGTGGAGCAGCCATTGGATCTTTTCTTTGGTCCGATTGGCAGCTTCGTCGAGGTGGTCGTTGACGACCATGCTGTATCAGGGTGAGCATAACTGGCACCATCGGGGAACGAGAAACTTACAGAATGGCTTGTTTTGCGTTCCGTGCACAAAGTGGGCTTCGACGAGTTTTGCAAGGTCAGCTCTCAGAATCGCGTACACTTCGTCGAAGAGGACCATCGCAGGCGCACTCCATTTCTCCGTGATTTCCTTGATGTACGCACGTTGGACGACAAAGGGGTAGTTGTCCGGCAGTTCTCGCGTGCGCGCGCTGGTACAAGTGTTCATCAAAATTTGATGCGAGGGGTTAACAGTGGAGAAAACCTACTTTTGAGCACGCTGTAGAACTTGGTCGATATATATCTTGTTGTGATTGGTATCAGACTGTTCTGCAACTGCAACTCCGTCCTCATTAGCCAGAAACGCCGTCTCTGGCAATACCTTGATCGTTGTCCTCCCCCAAGGAACAAAGTTCGGAACAGTCCGCCGTATGGCAATCTTGAAGGCATCTTGGTATGGACGGATGCCCTGCAGAAGTCCGTCTTTTTCGGGAGTTCCCGCAACCCGGTGCTCTAGATCTCGCTCAAAACCTCTGAGGGCTTGCAGAACTTCGCCAACAGGATCGTTAGAGGGAGCTTTCGGGAGCTGGCGTATCTTGGTGTCAGTCTCTTGAATCGCGTTCATCAACTCCTCTTGAATCTTAGGGAGCCTTTGAAAATATTATCAAACGAATAAGCAGGATGTCCACGGTCCCACTCACCTCTTTGCAATTAGTTCCGATAGAATGAGACTCAATCTGTCTGTTAGGCAGGTCGTTCGCAAATACCTTTGGTACTGCGGTTCGAGAGAGGGCCATGGCTGCGTTGAAGCGAACCATTCGTTTTCTCGTTGACGCGCTTCCAAGTACGTGATTCCTTTCGCGACTTCCTGTGAAGAGGGTTGTTTGACGCAGTACCAGTTGTTCACAAGAGGCTCGGTTTCGTTTCGGAGAATCTTGAGCCACGTGGGCTCATCGCCAGGGGGAATGCGATCGGGTTTAGTGAGGACACCTATTGAGAGCAGAGCATGGATTGAGCTGTATTAAAGCGGGGAAGTCGTATTCAACAGAGACTCACCGACGGTTCTCTTCCCGTCTGGGTCGTATTGTTTTGCAAGGTGGTGTGCACCTTGGTTTTCGAAGTCGGCTGGTGAACACGTTTCAGAGATATGATAGTGTAAATCAAAACATAGATACCCACTCTCGCAAGCAACAGTGAGCAGAATGACGCAACTCGGCTTCTCTATGTAGGAGGTAACCAGCGATTTGACGAGCTCAATGTCTCTATCGTCACTTCCTCTGCCAACGCTGGCAATCAGACCTGGGAGGTCTACGAACGAGAGATCCGCAAGTTCTGAACCACTAATTTCCAATGATACATAGTTCTTTGAGAACGATACATCGTTGTCATCTGAAACTTCGTCCTGATGCAGATACTTGTTAGGATCCTTGGACGGGTTGAGAATGGCTCTCTGGGCACGCCGAATGCGATCCTCGACCAGGGATTTGTCGGTGATGGGACCGCCAAAAGGGACAACCTTGACGGGGATAGGCACACCGCTTGCGTCGGTGCTGAAGTGGAGTTTCACCAAGCATTTCCACGACGAATCCGAATGCGAGAGCTTGCACTCCGTAGGGCATCTGGATAAATGTAAAATTTCAGTCCGGGTTTGAGGGAAAACGTCTCACCTTGTACAAGTTCCCGATGATCGAGGCAACGTGACGCCACAGATGGATTCGATGAGAGATGACTTGCCCGCGCTCTGGTTTCCGATGACAGCAATCATGGGTAAATCAACGTCGGTTTGTACTCTGCAAAAGGAGTGGCATGAACACTTCGAGACAATCGGGATGAAATGACTGCATACCCGGTATCGCGCAGACGACTTATTAACTGAAGCATCGCTCTTCGAGTGGAAGAATTGCGGGGGTCTGAGAGCCCTACAGCGACATCGTCACCGGGATGGTCGACGCTGGCTGGCGTAGTGATTAGGACGGAGTCAGAAGATTTGGTTGGGAACGTGAAGGATGCTGAGCCTGTGTTGCTACGAGGGGCCCGTGATTTTGGTGAGGTGCGAGGTGAGTTCATGGACGGGGAGGAAGCTGGGGGGGGCTTCGACGATGGCGACGGTGCCGCCGCAGGAGGTTTATATACATTGAGGGTGAGGTGCCACTCACGCAGCTGTCCACAGCTGACCTTGGCTCGACTCATCCGAGTCATCGTCGAAAGATGCACGAGGGACGCCACATTGTCGGATGGAACAAAGAAACCGACAGGTAGTTCCGTGCCAACCACTTTGTTGATCACAAAAATGTCGCCTAGTCGTCCGAGAATTCCTTTCTCGTTGTCTTTCCTCAAAGTATCCGCCGTTGCCTCGCCAACTACCTGCGGACGAAGCCACGGTGATCATAATGCCTGGCAACGCACCCCTGGTCATCGCGTCGGACGAGCAGGGGATCGTAACTCACGGTCTGGGAGAAGCCCTAATAGGCATGGCATGTGTATGTATCCGAGGACTTATGCATCATGCTGGAATATGTAAGAAGCGGGAATTGGTTAGTAACTAGTAACTTACCAACCTTGATGAGACCGAGTGCAGTAAGCTGTCGCACGGGAAGTTGCGGGTGGTACGGGCGGTGCTACAAGTGCTCCACGTCCACAAAGTACTCCCTTCCGTTCATCAGGGCCTCACTGGTCCTCTCTAGTCGAGGTAGTCATACCGTATGTAAGTATACTATCTACATCATACAAGTCACATCGTGTTTAAGAGCCCAGTGTCTCCGGGACTTTCCGGCTTCACAAACAAAGTTGCTATATATGGTTGCTTAGTCAATAGCCAGAAAAGCTGGTCAACTTGAACGTACACTTCAGAGGCAAGCATCTAGCACAAGACCAACTTCAGCTCATGACATGGAATCCTCCGCCGTATTGGACCAAGACGAGGTCGTACATCGAGTAAAACGGTTCAAAGTCGGTCCTCGTCAATCAGTATCTTCTAAACGAGACTGATGTGTAGCCTCTCAGCACCAATCATACGCGGAATCACTAAAAGATGTGCATCTGCCGTCTGCGCTCGACCTCACCAAGTTCGACCATGACATAGCGGTATGCCTTGACCCGGTTTCGCCTTGCTTCGTACAACGTTCACGTCCATATGTCAGGACAACGAATCGCACTTTTACGTGTCTCTTCAGCAATGGAGACAGCTTAATCTATCCCCGTCCTTTGTCAAATTCGCTAATAAGGCCGATCCGCTTTCCCTCTCCATGCCGCTCCTCCTGCACAACTGGAGAGATATCGCCGAGCTGTGGATGGCTGCAGTAGATGCCGCTGATGATGAAGCGTTACAGGCACTCCTCGAGTACGCAAACCTTCCTCATCTGCTCTCGTTCTTGTCGCTCACTCGACGTCAGCCTTCTCCAAAAGTTGGCACACGACCTTCGTACGACTCTATCGCCCGTCTACGCTGACCTCCTCGCCAAACTCCTTGTTTTTCTTCCTCGTCCCATCGCCACTCCCGCACTCACCGCGTTGCTGGCGACCTTGTCGGGGCTTTTTAGGTATCTCCTCGTGCCGTCTATCCATTTGGACCTCTTGCAACAGACGTGGACCTCCTTCCACGCCGTCCTACCAACCTGCAATCCCGAGGTGCAACGTGCCGCCGCCGAGGTTTGGGCGTCCGTATTACGCCGCTTGAAGACGTCTGCGCGTGAAAAAGCGGTTCTCCTCATGGCCAACAATCTCGATGGCGTGGAAACCGCCAGCGCCTGGATGCTCGTGTTTGCTTGCAAAGTTAGTACCTCATTTTTTCGCGCTTCCCGTGTATTGATCGTGCCTTGCAGTCTGTCTCGTCGACCCTCCACACGACCTCGTCTTCGATAATGGGGCCCGTTATCGACTGCTATCTGACCTGCGAAAACCCCGACGTACTGTACACACTGTTACGGCGCACGCTCACGTCCGTCATCCACCATTGCAAGGGTGCAGAACAGTTCACTGGTATTGCCGAGATACTCACCACTCGATTTTCGACTGCTATCAGCCAATCGTTGTCAGACGATGCAGATGTGGAACGCCTCCGCCGCACATTGCAGCTGATCAGCGTCGTTTGCAGTGTACGTCAGGGATCCCGATTGTCTCGTGAGTCTCGCTGTCCTTTTCTTACGTCGTCCGATTACTACCCATACCGTCTTTAAAGCACCGCAACTATCGCAACTGGCTTCTGTTCTGCCCAACATCCAAATTTCTCCTCCCATCGAGACCGCTCTCCTCAACTTTTCGATCGCACTTCTTACAGCAGGCGACATGTCCATGTCAACAAACGCTGGACGCTTATTCATCGCCGAGGCTCTCAAGGCACCCAGGTTTGGAGCCTCGCTTCTTGGTGCTCTCGCCGACCTGTCTTGGGGCGGATGGAAACTCGTTGCCCTACCCACCTTGCACCGGTCCACTGGCGACCTCCTCGCTGCCTCGCCAAAGCAAACTCTCCGCCTGTTCGCCAGCCTCTGCCATTCCGACAAACTAGGCGAGGTAGACATCGTATGGAGACGCACCATCGACATGTGGGTCTGCGAACGGCTGTCTCGCTGGCAGCTCAGCCCAGACGGTGTAGACGAGCTGCGTAACCTGTTGTCACTATCGGCATACGTCGAGAGGATGCCAGCGTTATTGGTAGGGATCGTTCAACGGATGCTCGACGTGCCTGACCCAGAGGCTTCGTGGAATGCATCCCATGCAAACGCAGGCTGGGTGTTGTGGGCATGCATGCACGCTCTGATGGGGTCGAGGAATGCGTCGTGGAGACAACAAGTCGATCTTGCGGGGTGGACTAGGACGGTCGTGCAGCGGTGGTCGTGGTCTCAATGTGCCCTAACCGGCCTGGCGAGTCTCGTGCAGACAAGGTAAGACAGACGCCCTTCCAGAGCAGGGCTTATTAATGACGATGTCCCCAGCCCACCGACCTCAGACGAGCTTTCTTTCTCGGAACTTTACCTCCATTTGCGGACCTGCATTATATCGTATTCGCGATCGTCGCGTCTGAGCGCACTCAAAATCCTTTCCTCGAAGCTGGTCAAGTCATCCCCAGGCGAACACGATGTACTGAAACGGTGTCTCCAAGGAGAGGAAGTCTCCCTCGACGTCCAGGGTGTGCGCGAACGGGTGTTGAGAATCGGTCGCCTCGGACAGGTGATCAAGGACGACGAACCGTTGGCCACCGACCTTTGTATCAGGTGGTTGATCTGTGGGTCTTATTTCGCTTCTCGTTTGAACGCGTTTGATCATTTCATTTCTGTATAGCTCAGCTCAAGGTTAATCTGCGACCATTGTGGTCGCCAGCTGCCGAGGCGCTGTCATCCTTGGCCAAACGATTCGGGGATTCCGTCTGGGCATGCCTCTTTGACGAGCTTCAAGCGGTCAGCAAGGCAGACGCAGGTTGCGGACTTCCCGGATGGTTGACCGAGGACGCCGGACAGGACGTGAATGACGATCCCTGGGAAGAGGAGCGAACATGGAGAGATGGTACTGCACACAAGATGAGGAATGTGATCTCGAACTGGCTGGACGAACACCACGACCGAAAAGCCATCATCCTCGTAAGCGGGATTTTCGATTTTGGAGGCGCTGACAGTGTATCTGTTTCGATAGGATCAAAAGCCGTCCGATCGATTCGATCCAGTTTCGTTCGAGACCCAGCTACTCTCGACGCTCGGACAATGCTCCTCCGTCGCCGAAAAACACAACCGCGAACTTGTCCCGTTCTTTTTGTCGATGACGGTCAACAACGACCTTCCCCGACACAAACTCACCGCATGGCTTACGCTCTTTAGCAAATTTACCAATCCCAAGGCACTCCACGCGACAGACACCCTTTCTACCCTCTACCGCGACCTCTTGTCCCATCCTGATCGCGCTCTGCAAACCGTCGCGCTCAACTGCGTGTTCACGTACAAGCTGCCGAACCTGGTGAGACACGAGGAGACGTTTCGGCATTTCCTAGATGATACGTTGTGGCGGGACGAGCTCGCGCACCTCGAACTGGCTTCGCTAGACCCCTCCGATCGACCGATGTTCGTGGACACCACGATCCGTCTCCTATTTGGCATCATGCTCGAGAGAAAGGGACGCACAAAGGGTGGGGACAGACGCGCTGCGGTGCTCAGCGCGCTGTCCGTGTGCTCCGAAGATGAGCTCGGGCTGCTCGTTGACCTGATGCTGAAACCGATGGGGTTGAACAGTCTGGCGTGGCAGGACGGGGAGTTCGTGTTGGCCGAGGTGGCACCGAACGTGTCTCTCAAGCAGCAGGTCGGGTTTTTGAACTTGTTGGGCCAGGTGCTGCGGCATCTCGGGCCGGGGGTCGTCGCGCATTGGCCTGCTCTTCTCGGAACTGCCCTGAACCTCGTCGCTTCCGCACAATCCCGATTAGGAGGGTCCAAGCTAGCGGCCAACGGTGCTAGTGAGGACCAAGGAGAGGAAGAGGAGGACGTGGATCCAGAAGCGGACGAAAACGTTGACGGGGGCTCGGCGACCAAGACGCTACGCTCCATTCGACAACTCGGGTTCAGACGACTGGCCGACTTTTTCCGGAACCCCGTCTCGTTCGACTACTCGTCCTACCTGCGCGCGTCCTTTGACGCTGTCATTTCGCCCCGGTTGGCCCTTCTCGACCAAGAAAATACGCAAGCGCCGTCTGCGTTGCTTGACGTGTTCTACCTGTGGGCGTCCCGCCCAGAGTACGTTCGTTATCTGGTAGACTATGATGCCCGCGTTCTGCCCAAGGTGTTGGACTGCCTGGTTGCGACGAACGTCAAACCGGCCGTATTGACGCACATCTTTGACACCGTGGATCGCCTGCTTGCGTTTTCCTCCGAGGACGACAGGATCGCACAAACCGTCGTGAAACCCCACCTCTCGATCCTACTCGACAACCTCACGACGCTCGTCGAGCGTACCAAGGGCGACCAACACCTGTCGAGTCCCATCGCCCAGCGGCAGATCAGCGTCCTCTCTCAAGTCGCCCATCACATCACCGACCCCGCGCAGGCGGTCGTCCTCGTCGGGCTCCTCTCCCCCCTGCTGCGCAAACCAGGCAAAGTCGTTCCCGAAAAGACCAAGATGAACCTGCTGACGATCCTCGATAACCTGTTTGCGCTCGTCCCTGATCTCTCGGATCCGGCGTCAGCGACGTACACAAAAGTCTACGACCTCCTGTCCTACTTGTTCCTCGCGTTCCGGTCCAACGGCGCGCGGCTCGCGCTCGCGTCGACGTGGAACCGGCTGGCGGGTGTCCAACCGAGTCTGCAAGACCTCGCTGCGCTGCTGGAGTTGCTGAACGCATGCTCTACCAAGCGCGTCAACGAACCCGATTTCGATAGACGGCTCGCGGTGTTTACGACGCTCAACGAGGAGCGCTACGCCTCTCTATCTTCGCGCGACTGGCTCCCGGTGCTGTATAACGCGCTGCATTTCGTTCAAGACCCAGAGGAACTCGCGATTCGGAACAATGCCGCATTCACGCTCCGCCGTTTCGTCGGCGTGGCCGCCTCCGACAGCACGTCCACAGCTGAAACCGAGGCTCTGCTCATGCGCACCGTCCTCCCGGCGCTCAAGAACACGTTGCGATCCAAGACTGAGCTCGTGCGCGCTGAAGCCCTCGGCGTCATCGCGCACGCGGTCCTCAAATGCGACCGCATCGCGTCGCTCCAAGAGATGCGTCCCCTACTTGCGGGCGGCGACGACGAAGCGAGCTTCTTTACCAACATCCACCATATCCAGGTGCACCGCCGGACGCGCGCCCTTCGACGGCTCGGCGAA
>JBBPMA010000374.1:0-27204 GCA_038090075.1 Xanthoconium purpureum | reverse complement strand
TGTTTCCATGACAGGTACAACGTAGAATGTAGGCACTAAGCCGTCATATCTGTCCCCCAAGTCCTACATCATGGATGCTCTCCACGTTGAGATTCTCCCTTTTGACTCTCACGAAGCAGAAGCAGTGAGAAAGCAACTTCATTGGGAAGGGAAAGCTTATCAGTTCGGCTTGGACATGGTATCACTACGTGAGTAATTTTAGATAAGACGGACCCTTACTTGTACCAATCCGATTTAAACTTGGTATATAAATTATATGCACTCTGGTGTGCTTTCATTACGAGTTCCTTCCCACCAACGACGGTTTCAGACGCTAGGAGGGATCGAAGGTAATCAAGATTTTCGGACGACCCAACCGACGCAAGACACGAAGTTGCCGACACAACCACTCTCGTTCTTCCCGCTTGGAACCATGGACATCGAACAGTAAGTGGTTTCCTATTTGACTGTACTAGCCCTCCTACGGTTGCTGATCTAGAGTCACAACTTGAAGATTTCGCCGCGCAGGCTATCAGGCGATAGATGACATATGCGACTACTATTATTCCCTTCGCGACAAGCCTGTCGCACCACAAGTAGAACCCGGATATCTTAGACGAGCCCTTCCTCGTACGCCTCAGTCTCTATCGCTCGTCATCTTTGCCTCAAATCTCGACATTTCCCACAGCCACAGCACCCCAGACGGGCGAGGCCTTTGAAAAGATCTCCCAAGATTACCACAAGCTCATCGTCCCCGGTAGGCATCCACCCTTTTGCCTCGTTCCTTGCCACCCAGACTCGCACGCTGAGACGTTTCCCGAAATAAAGGACTCGTGCATTGGCAGCACCCTCGCTTCTTCGCATACTTTCCCACGGCTAGTACTTTCGAAGCCATCCTCGGGGACCTCTACGCAACTGGTATCGGACCCAACCCCGGATTCAACGTGAGCGCTATTCCATGTCCTCTCATATCACTCCACGCCCGTCTGTGCTCACACTGCATCCTATCTGTAATTGTTGCCTTGATAATGACTGCGACTTGAAGTGGTCCGCTAGTCCAGCATGCACGGAACTCGAGGCAGTAGTGATGGACTGGGCAGCCGAGATGCTAGGTCTCGACGCTACGTTCCATAACATTTCCGGTACTGGAGGGGGTGTCATCCAGGTAGACATTGAAGTCACTCCTTGTTCCTTTCAACCTCACTTGCCGGTTAAATAGACGTCCGCATCTGATTCGTCGCTCATTTCCACCGTCGCTGCACGATCGCGGTTCATGCGGGAGCACCCCGATGTTCCTGCCGAGAAACTGGTGCTCTATACGACGACGCAGACGCACTCGTTGGGCAAAAAGGCAGGGCTGATATTAGGTTTGAAAGTACGTGCGCTTGAGGTCACGGCAGAAGATAGCTACGCACTCCGTGGTGCTACTTTGAAGCGAGCGCTAGAAGAGGACGCTAATGCTGGCCTGCATCCATTCATGCTGAGTATGTGCTCTCTTCTACGATTCGTCTTGGGATATGTTCGTTCCTGACGCATCGTCACAGTTGGAACGGTTGGTACCACCTCCTCAGGCGCTATTGATCGTCTTGGCGAGCTCGGCGATATCAGTAAGCCATCGATATGTTAAGGGAAAAGGATTGATGCTGAAAAGTGCTGGTGCCCGGTTAGTCGCTGCCACGCCCTCTATGTGGCTCCATGTAGACGCCGCTTGGGCCGGAGTATCCATGGCGTGTCCGGAATACAGAGATCTTTGCTTACTCAGCGATATCAACAAGTACGCAGACTCAGTATGCACAAATTTCCACAAGGCATGTTACTCCTCCCTATTTCATGCTCCCTCACTGCCATGACATCACAACACATTCATAGTGGGGACTTGTCACCTTTGATTGCTCTTCGCTATGGGTGCGGGAACGTAAGAATCTGACGATCGCGTTGGATATAACACCCGAGTTTTTGCGATCAACCCATGGTGATGCGGGTATGTACCCATTCCTAATATCTTTCACCTCTCAGCGGTCTCATCTGTGATCAGGTACCGTGATCGACTACCGCAACTGGCACTTGGGCCTCGGGAGGCGGTTCCGTGCCCTCAAGTTGTGGTTCGTCTTGAGGTCTTACGGCGTGCACGGTTTTCAACGGTACATCCGCCAGGTGAGCCCGTGTTCTTCTCTTCATCCATCGGTCCGCTTTCGCTCACAGCGCCCTCTGTCATTCCTCACCAGTCAATTAAACGTAGCGACACTTTTGTCTCGCTTATCAAGCAATCTGCGCACTTTCGCCTCGTCACGCCACCCTGTCTCTCCCTGAGCGTGTTCCAACTTGAACCTTCGGGGCGGTCCCTTGGACCGGAACAACTCAACGCACTCAATCGGGTGTTTTACGCACGCTTGTCTGCGCGGCACGATGTTGCGTTTACGCAAACGGATCTGAATGGGACGATTTGTATCCGCTGCGCTGTTGGGGCGGAGCGCACCGAGGAAGCGGATATCCTCCAGACTTATGAGGTGTTATGCGAAGAGGCAGATAAGACGCTCAAGGAATGGGATGGGGAGAATGGTGAAAGCAATGGGAAACACTAAATGTGAATGTGACCCGTCCAGAGGAACGGTGACCGGCGACACTTGGAACACTGTCATCACTAATGTCTTGTCACGAACTCTTGGTTTATACAGATAACAGTACGAGGATCGGCCTCATTTTGGCAATGGTCAGTGTCAATCCAACCGCAAGACAGCTCGAACATCAGACAAACAATTGAGCTGGGCCTAAGCTGGGCCCGTTCCGTGAGACTTCGTGAGCTATGCATCCACATCACGTTTGGCTCTTCGTTCTTCTCCCAGCGTCGTGATTTCATCCACGGAAGTGACCCTAAACGGTCACGTCAGCCAATTTATACCAGAACGCATGCTGGAGAGGTCCATATCCTCCAGCAGTTCGTCCATGACTAGGGGCCACCTTCATGGTACATGAGTTCAATCAAGGTACCGAGAGATCGAGACGGACGCACGTAAACAATGCGAGCCTGCTGCAGTAGCTCTCATCCACCCGGGCCGGCGTCCCCGGGTACCGCTTCCTCATCCACGCAGCTCTCCGCTCCGTCTCGGCTAGTCCCCCTTCCGGCAAATGTCTCCATGTACGACGTGACGTCCTCGCCATAATGACGATTCCCCATCTTTTCCTTGAGCATCGGAGGTGGCATTGGCAAGGGAGAGAATCCATTTATACCCCCCGTGCACGCTACGATCCGCGAACGGGACATCAGACCACGGAAAACAATCTCTTGCCACTGTCGATGGAACTCACTTATTGGTGGAAACGTCGGGATAAATACGTTCTTTGGCCCATACGCCTCCAGGGGACCTATCGCGCGTCAAGAGCTGCACGTTCTGAAAGCCGTCACGCAGGAGGGTGTAACCGGTGATCAATCTGGCTGGGCCAGCGCCCATGATACCGACGCTCTGTTGGGGGACGGATGGCTCGGTCGTCTTTTCGTCAATCATTATGTGCTGAGCAATAAGGACTTGAAAAGTAGGGTACCTAGACTTTCGTACTTATATACATGGCCATGTCGTCCAGGTGGAGGCTGCCAGGATTCCGGATTCCACCGACACGCTACAAGATAGACCTTGACTGTTAGTTGCTTGTCTTTTACGTAATGTGTTCCCCTAGTGCCCACATGAACACCATGACAAGTACTCTGACGTTGTTCACTCCACCTTCTCATGGACTCACCTCTTGGTTACGCTCAAAAAACATATCATGCATTTTACGTAAGGCTCGGTGTACAGAGCGGGTAAGTATGTATGCGCAATATAAACAAAATCAGAGGACACAGGTATCGTTTCACGTTGGGAAAAGCTTTGCGACCTCAGTCGAGGACAGTGGCGCACGAGCTCCTCTCGTCAGGCCTGTGTCGCATTCGCCTCTCGTTTAGCCCGTCGTTCTTCTGCTAACGTCGCAATTTCATTCACGGAAACCACCTTGAATGCCCACGTCAGCCAGTTTCCACCACATCGCATTGTTCGGAGTCCCATATCTTCCAACAGCTCGTCAATCGCTTGTGGCCACCTTTGAAGTGTGAATTCAGAGAGAGAAAAGGTGAATGGCATCGATACGTACGACCAGAATGCGATCGTACTGCTGTAGCTCTCGTTGACATACAACAGCATGTCTGGGAACCGCTTCCTCAACCAGGCAGCGTTCCTCTCCGTCGCTGCATACGCTTCTTCGACCGTGGAGGGTAAACGCATCTTATCCTCAAGGAAGTACGACGATATCCAGTGCGCCATCACCTCGTATCCATATCCGTTGTTTGTAACGAACTGTCCATTGTGGTATGCGAAGCATTGATAAGAAAGATGTTGAGATACCTGTCAAAAATGTTGTTACTTACGAAGGCACCGTTGATAGCAAAGTCTCGTTTCATGACGTTCTTTGCGGGAACAAGGCCACGATAGATCGATGATGCCCACTGGTCGCTCAGTGGGTGGGTGGGTGGCGGCGAGGCCAGCGTCTTGTAATGTTCCCATTCATCAATGTCTTGTGAAGGAGGATGCCTTCCTATACCGAGCTCTTCGACCGTTTTCTCTGAACCAGACATAAGTATCAGCCGTATAAGTATATCGATAACCTACCAGTGAAGATGCCCGACCAGGATGAGGCGAACCCAGTACCAAGAATCACAGCATTTGTTCGAAGCGTCTGCCCATCCGACAACACAACGGACTCTCCGTCTGAAGCGAAACCGTTCGCCCTGCTGGGAGAGACAAGCTTGATCTTTCCCTGACGGACGAGATCATAGAAGCCATCCTTCCGCCCAGTTCCCTCGTCATTGGTACGGACACTCCAGAACAACGAGTTTGCGTTCCGTAGTGGCGAATCTTTGGGAATCTTAAGTGCATCGTACTGCACGTCGTTAATATCATTCAGCTGAACCACAATAACGGACCACATACGGAACTCCATGTTAAAAAATTCCAGAAAGCATTTGTAACCATGCTGCCGAGCGTGGAAGTGTGTAAGAAGCGTCTGATTCATGGTCAGTAGTGATCGACACCGCTATGACGCAATGTAACTTACTCCAAGCTGGTTCGTAACTCGATATGTGGAGAGAAAATTCCAAGGCACCTTAGGTCACATGAGCAAAATCCAACCGCAAGACAGTGAAGGCATACCTGCTCTTCCTAATCCATTCAGGCAACTGAAATGGCGACGCAATTATAGCATCGGTCTTTTCGAAAACCATTGTGACCTTGACGCCATGACGAGCTAAATGAGCGGCGATGCTGAGCACCTACTCGTGAGGTTCACTTCTGTCCGAAACTGGTAACTATACTCACTCCTTCGCGGATTTTCCTCCCCCAACCACGACGACCGAGTAATCTGGATTAGCTTGGCCGTCTCTCAAAATTTGATCGCCGCGTGATGCAAACTGGGAGGTGTGTACGACTGGTCCATGAAAGCCAGCTTGCTCCGCCGCCGTTGTCGACAAGGCCTCAGGAATGTTAGGTTGACTGCATCCCTACAACCAAATGAAAGAGGTCGGTAATATGAAGGAGTCAAGTCAGGAAAGAACTGACCCCGGTGCACAAAACGATGCGAGCATAAGTCAATAACTCCTTGTTGCCCGTCTTGAGATCGAGAACTTCGACCTCCCAACCAGAGTCGTCCCTTCCGCGCCGAATGTCCAGGACCTCCGTTTCGTATCGGATTCTTCCGGCGAGAAACACATCAGCAAACTTCTCCATGTAAGCCGTCATGTCTTCGCCACAGAGGCGATTGCCAGTCTCCTTCATAAGTCTAGGGGGCGGCATTGGTAAGGGAGAGAACCCGAATTCCCCATGCACGCTATGGCATCAAGAATGGGTCAGACATCAAAAACGACTGTTCACTGAAACCCACTTGTTGAGAGAGACGCCAGGGTATATCCGTTGTTTTGCCCAGACGCCTCCAACAGACTTGTCGCGGGTCAAGAGCTGCACGTTCTGAAAGCCATCGTGCACAAGGGTGTAGCCGGTGATCAGTCCAGCTCCGCCAGCGCCTATGATACCGACGTTCTGTTGGCGGATGAACTCCGTGGTCTCAACCATTGGTCAGGTAACCAGAAGCGAATAGTGGGGAGTGAGGTGCCTAGAATGTAGAACCACCTATCATTAATCAGATATATATATACGCGAAGCTGCGAGTCTGGAAGCGCCAAGGGGCCAACGTATCATATGTACTTGTAAGGCCAACGCCCATCGCGTCGGCAACGTTCCAACACGGGTGGGTCTTCCCTAAAGGGTTGGTTACATAGCCGACCAGGCGGGATTTGAAAAATTTTAAGCCTGCAGCACTGAGCGACGGCATCTGATTGTGACAAAATTTTCGAGGGTGAGTGTCAGTGCGATGCGGCAGCGGGTCCCAATAGTATGCGAGTTCAGGTTGGATCACCGAGGTTTCTCATGGTGACGCGCAGTTGCTCCACTGGCAGAATTTCAACAAGTTTGCCTTATGTAAAGGAGGCAGCAATTTCAACTTCAAGGAAAAAGTTATTTCGACAAGACTTTAGACTATCGGATGTGTGACAGACTCGGACGCCCAACTGGAAGTGCTGCAGGCATCTCAAGGATGCTGACCCTGGGTCTTTTGAACCGCTGTCAGTCCTGTGACCCGGTATCAGATGCATCACCCTATTTTTATCCGAGGAGTCGCGAGGGACACTCTCAGATCAATTGGTTGGTCTCACGGAGCGGAACCGTCGCGTACACAGGATTTTACCCTGAGCGTGTTTATTTACTGATATATAAAGAACACTCCCAAGACTGGTCATGCATTCTTTCCCTTCGCCATGGACGGAGTCAAGTTGCTGTTAGTCTCAATGACTCAAACGGTCAAATCATTTCTGACCGCTTTCGCTTTAGATTTGGGCCAATGCTTATTGGCGTATTCTTCAATACAATGTTATACGGCGTAAGCATATCCGATTCCTCCCTAGCCGCCTAACGCTGAAGCGAGGAAACCAGGCGTTGGTGGTGCAGGTATGACAATTGATGAGACTAGCAGGAATATACTGAACCTTTGTCGCCCCTGGCAGACTTATATATATTTCCAGACGTTCAAAAGGTAGGAGGTGCTTCGCGCGGTACACCCGCTCAGACTGAAGACACTGGTCATCTATAGGGACGCATGGTGGATCAAGATGTTTGTGAGTTATTTCGTCCAAACCCGACTCAACATAAACCTGTCCTTCGATTTGAAAAGGTATTCTACCTCTTTTTCCTCGAGACGCTGAACACGGCATTCGACATTGGCATGATGTACGAACCCCTCATCGACCGCTACTGTAAATTTACTTCCCTTTATATACCTTGAGAAGATCCTGAAAGTGATATCATGCAGGTACCGCGCGAGCGGTTATAGTTGCGCCTATCAGTAAGCATCACCCTCACTATTGAACCGCATTTGAGCTTACTCAAGAATTCCAGTGCTAATTCCCGGTAAGCAATCTTGGACGGTGTAGAAAACATGTCGCTGACCAGATGCCCAAAGATCCGCTGTTGACAGTGAGCCTAAAGAATCAATCTCATGAGTTTCGGCTAACGATCTCATCTACAGGTGATGATCTCTTCGCCCGTCCAGCTGTTCATTGCGTGGCGTGTGAGGGTGATGACTCAGTCGAGCATCGTGCCCGTTATTATCACCTTTTTCGCCATCACTTCGTTCGGTGAGTTAGATGTTCCGTTCCATAAAGCAATCCGTCTCAGCTCCACCACAGTTGGTGGCATCGCAACCACGATTTCGGTCACTTTCATTAATGAATACGCTCACTTTCACAAATTCGATGGTGCTGTAATCACTTGGCTGGCATCCTCTGCTGTCGCAGATATCGTAATCACAACATCGCTGGTATATACCTTGGTGAGTATCATCGACATTATTATTAGCCTGGTCCTCAATCCCAGTTAGTGGCACCAACGTACGGGCTTCGCCGCGACAGATGATCTTATAAACAAGGTTATCCGGCGTGCGTTTGTTTCGATCAGGTGCAAAAATGTTGGATGACTCAAAACGACACAGTGACCGTACAGACTGGTTTGATTACAGCCGTGTCCGCCTCGCTCGACGTGTCGTTATTCCTGATAATCAAGGTAAGTCAGCATTCCTAAGGCTGCTAGGTGGGAATCTGAAAAATATCTCACGTCTAGGGTACAACAATGTGAGCGCTCGGGTCCGTGGTGAGGATGCGGCAATGCCTGATTACCTTTTCTTCCTCAGAAACTACATTTGGGACTTTGCGCTATCGAAGTTGTATTCAAACTCGCTTCTTTCCACACTCAACGCTCGCGGAGGTTGGAGGACTACTCTCTCAAACCGGGACAATGTTCTATTCGGAACGACCGCGACAACCGCAGAGAACGTGATAAACAGTCTGAACAAACAGGTACTGCTTTTACGACGAAGGTTACCCACACCTGACTTGAATTGACACAGACCGAAAGTCATACCATCGAGTTCCAGGCTAGACCAGCTCCGAACCTGTTGCCCGTAAAGCACTTGTCACTTGGTCCAGGAACGGGTGACCTTAAAGGGTACGACACTTCGGTGACAAACGTTGCCGAAGTGTATGAGATGGGACCATAGAAAATTCCCGGAGTGCCTCTACTCAAGGCTTGGCTTTGAGGCATACCCTAACCGTTATCAGCTCCTGGAACACTGCTGATTGTGGTTGTTCACAAGCAAACACCATCATGGCAGCGCCAGGATTGCGCTACCTGTTCTGATACTAGAGTTGAGTTGAACTTGCGTGCCATGACTCCGTTTTTTACAGTGCATACCCCCTTTGCTTTGATACATGGTAGTTGCGTTTGCCTCGTCCTCTCGTTTCCGTATTTACGTGCTGCACAGCCCATATCAAAATTGTAATATATAGATTCTGCTGCAGAGACTGCCTGCCGTGACAGCAATATCTGCCCCATCGCCCTGAGCTTCTTGTGAAACAAGCCCTTTGGCAGCCTGTGACGTCCGTACCCCATCCCATATCCGGTCGCCACCCCCGGTCTCACTTCAGCAAGTAAGCGCCAGGTACAACATGTTTCATCCTTGGAGAAAAAGGTAACCATCTGCTGGAAGGCCTTGGCAGTTCGCAAGTCGAACGGCGGCGCATTTCACGTGTATATAACTTAGTACGTGTCCGGGGGGGTCAAGCGTGTACTGATCGGCACTTGAGGCTTGTAGCTTGATACGGTGATGTCCTTTCAATCGTCTTCGCTTCGAGAAAACACTGTTGCGTGAATCCAATACAAACTTACATATGTACACACTAGGCGAGCCTAGCACTCCGAGTATTCGGAGCTGGTAGTTAGGATACGTCACTGACTTCCCGTACCCCTTCCGGTGCTCCTGCCCTTCCGAGGGTGGCAACGGGGGAGTCGAGGCATAGGTTAAGGCGAATCCTTACCACTGGAGCCTAGGCGTAGTCAACGTCAAATACACTGGATAAGTACTCAGGCATACTTAGTATCGGATAATACATGTTTCAAGAAATACGATCAGACTCAAACGAGATATAATGTTACACTTCAAAGATCTCCAATATTCGCAATCTCTTCGTCGAAGTAGCTTAGTTTCGTCAATGCCTGGTATTGAGCCTGCAACCTACAGCCGTCTAGAAAGTTTCGTCTTCGAGCTTGGTGTCCTTCTGCGCAAAGGTGGCAGCTACGAGGAGCGGGAAAACCAACGTCGCGTCAGCGTAAACCTTGGGGATGCAAGTGTCAGCATGAACGCAAGGGCACACCAAAGAAAACAGCACCTTGACTGATTCGGCCTCGGGTTTGATCTTTCCCCAGGTAACTGCTTCGTCTGGTCGAGCGCCAGAATCACATCCGTCGAATTCCTGCGCCGTGTTCTGCACAAAGTGATCAGAAGAAAGTCACAAAAGGTAATCGATTAAATTCTAACGATATATACTGAGTAGTCAGCCCCACCCCTCTGTAAAGATGTTAATAAATTGTCCATTCAACGACGATGCTCACTTACGAAAGCCATCGCGTTCGCGACCTGGTGTTTAGCAACTCCACCACCGACAAGGATCATTCCCGCCCTTTTGGAGTGGCGAGACAGCTCGTTTAACGCGCGAATATCGCGGGCGATATCGATAGTCAGCCCGGGTTTCGCGAAGGAATGCATGTAGACGATGTCTCCTATAGCACCGTCGGTGATGGCCGGGGAAAAGACAGGGATGTTATTCTAAATGAATGTACTACGTCAGCCATATCCGGAGAGTTGAGCAGGCGAGGCGGGATGGTGCGTCGTATTCACCTTGTAAGCCCAGTAATACACAGATTCTTCGTTGTTGATTTCCTTTCCGAGACGGTGGATGATCGCACTCGGTGTCCACACTTTTCCAGAGGCCTTTTGTTCTTCTAACATGGCGTCCAGGATGGGAAGGAACCACCTTGCAAAATCGCAGTAGTTGTCGTTGGGAGAGATGAGGTTTCCGATGCGGTTGAAACTTTTGTCAAAAAGCTCCTCCCCATCGAGATGGAAGTCACCGAGGTAGGTCTTGCCGAGACACTTGATGAAGTCTTCTTCAATCCCGCCCGCGGTGGTCACGAGCACTGAGACGAGTTTGTGCTTTACAAGGTAGAGTAGAACCTCACGCAGTCCGGAGGAAATGATGTTCGATGTGTAGCCAAGGAAGATATTACAGCGCGTTTGAGCCTTGGCTTGGAGGTATTCTTCCCCCAACCCATTGAGTGCAACAGGCTCCTCCGAGGGACGCCACTTTCGCTGAATCGAGTAGAATAATCGATGAGCTTGGAGTCCACGTACAAAAAGTAGACTTACCATGTGATTGACAATATTGATGGCTCTTCCCAAGCTGGTGGCTTGGAACCCGATCCTCTCATAACTACGAAGAAGACCCTCGAGTGATAGGTCCTTGTCAAAGTCGGGTCCTTGTACTGAGATCGAGCCTTCGGGAACAGGCTCTGATGGATCGAGCAAGAGCTCTGTGATATCTTCGGGGATTTGTGGATACATTATGATGTTGTGGTGTCGCGGGGTCAGAGTACGAGTGGGTAAGGATAGGACATCTGCAATAGAGCGAGGGTTTAAATCCTTTTCCCAAATGAAAATCGGGAGCACAGTACTCGCTCGCGCCGATTTGTGGTAATTGGATATTCTTTCTTCGAGCTTCGAGTCGGCCGCCCATACGGCAGAGCGTACTAATTCATATTTATCAATGATAGAAATCCAATGTAGCTCGAAGTTCGTTCCACTTACTCGGCAACGTTCAGTACTCATCCTAGTGCCAATCTGAAACTGCCAGTGAGGAAACTCGACCCGTCACGATAAAGATCCGAACGTGCATGACTGGTTCGTGATCTGTTTGGCTCGTGTTGAGATGCTGGACAGCTCGAGAAACAATGGCTGCATGCGTACCATACGTAACGGTTCGGGGGCCCGAACTACTTCAGAGTTCTGTGGAGCACTCCTTGTATCAAAGCTCGGTTAAGTTAATTCTTGATTATGGCGTTCGGAGTCCCTAAGACAGATAATACTGTCATTCTCACTTCCGGACAGAGACAGCAGTATCTTTAATGCCGATGGTTCCAAATTTCCTCACCAAGATAGGCTATGTGCAACCACCTATGCGCGAAGCATTCTATGCAGTGAACCTTTTCAGGCAGTTGGTACCCGGGCAGCGAAGATGATAGTAGAAACTTAAAGTCGAAGGTGGGAGGCGAAGTATCGTCACTTCACGAGATTCCTCGTTTAGGAACAATGGAAGCCTCCGATTAGGCTAGGATACCTCGATGCTGTCGGCGTGCTGGTTTGACGCTACTTATTTAGTGTTTAGTAGCTGATCAGTGATAGAACCGTGAGTCTCGTCAGCCGTGTACCAGTACCAAGCGCTTGCCAATGAGGGCCCCCAATGATTGAATGTCGTTCAAGTTATGTCATAGTGTCCTAGCATTACTGACGCCACAGATCCATCTAGTAAA
This sequence comes from Xanthoconium purpureum, assembly GCA_038090075.1. Lineage (NCBI taxonomy): Eukaryota > Fungi > Basidiomycota > Agaricomycetes > Boletales > Boletaceae > Xanthoconium > Xanthoconium purpureum. The sequence goes on along the minus strand of JBBPMA010000374.1, from coordinate 15,235 downwards.
GAGCGGTCAAAGTGTTGCAGCTTATACATTTACGGCTAGAGCGCCATGTAAGCATCAGCTAATTCCGTAAGAAACTGTTTGTGAGGTGGCCAACCAGTCAGACTTAAGTGCCACTTTGAAAGACCCGAGACTCCAAACCGTTACGCGATGATATTGCACAACAGATTTGTGGCAGCATCCGCGGAACTCCACTCATGCTGCTTTCCGTCTTTGGTGGAGAAGTTGGGGCGATCTACTGGGACAGCCTCGACATCACTTCCGTAGTAGTGGGAAGGAGCCTGAGCTCAGCTACATACGTGCCGATATCGGTAAAAGTTCTGGGCCGTATGCGCGAACAACGGCGATATCTTTAACCCCGAAATTGGGTACCATTGGCATAATCACTCGTTAAGCCAGTTAATGGGTATAGGTATGGTTCTGATCGGATCTGGAGTTGTGGGCGGTCAGACCACGCCTGTCGAGTCCCATTAGAGTCATTACACCTCGTTGCCCGTCACTTATAATATCAAGCGCTGTTTGAGTGGTTGGAAAGAACCCTCCTCAGAAAGGAGGTGAGTTGTGCATCATATGAAGTTTGAATCATTGTTATTCTTTTTTCACGCGTTCCTTGCGCGCGAATTAATTTTACTTATCAGCACAGCATGTTTGTTTCCGCAGTTATCAGCCCACTGGCTCTAAGCGCTGAGCGCTGAATGTTGAATGTTGGCTATGTTCGATGCTTTGAGGCGAACAGAGACGAGGAGGCAAGTTTAGTTCCTGCACACCGTGATACGCATGGTGGTGGGTATATCACCTTATCTCCTAGATGAAGACCGGACGAATTATACTTTCCACTGCTAAATTCAAATTCTGTGATGCGGCAACTCTCCGGCTACGACGGATCGAGAACATGCAAATGGACTGCTTCTTCACAACTCAGATACGACTGGACGGTCCATTCACTGGCAATGAATGCAGTCCATGTTGTCACCTGGTTTTTCACCTCCTTGCTCACCTCCCCTCGCAGAGGTTAACATGGCGCAGAGTGAGGTGTCAAGCTTAGTGTGAACGTCCCATAGATTGATGACAGCGGGACGGAGAACTCACGAAGGCGATATACCTGACAGGGATTAGGGGAGGTTGAAAGACTCCAGATGATGGATGCAAGGTTAAAGTACGTCGACGCAAGTTGAGGCCATTATTGCGCATGGTCCACCTATAAGACTCATGATCCGCCAACAAGTGATAAACGTCGTAATGACAGTAAGAGAGATGGTCAAGGCTAGGCATCAGGGTTCAACGCCCGCAGTGCGAAAGCAGACAAAGCTCAGCGCTTTTGGATCCTGAAGCACACACTAGTTTGAGGGACCCAGAGGATCCCGACGGCTGCAGAGCGCGCCGAACTGAGGAGGTATCTTATCAAAGTGGAGCCAGAGAGGAGACGAAAAGGAGATTACGTTCCAATTACTGCATCCATGACCCTGAGACGTCCACCCGCGGCGGATCGAAGTGTGGTGGAATTTCGCAAGTATTCTTGTCCCTTCCGTCATCCTCACCAATAAATCGGGGGAATGAACGCCATTAATGCGAACAATTCATATCACGCGAGGGATCTCCAAGCCTAGAATATTAAAGGAATGGTCCAAAGTCGCCAGCGGAAATGGCCAAAAACACTATCAATTATTCAATATACGCTGAATCGGGCAAAGTAATTTACGGGGAATCCTAGCGAGGTCGACCAGTGATATATACATTCTCGGATTGACAATTTGAAGCGAATACACGACAGCGGTGGCGAAGGATCAAGATACCTCCATGTCGACTCTCCCCTGACGAACGGCAGCCAGAAGCCGAGAACATCTGTAGGATTCTGGGATTAGCTCGAAACAAGGTGGTGCACAACTACCTCACTGAAAAGTGAGCATTGAGTACCGAGTTTCATTCCATCTATTTGGTCATACAAGCTTCAGCCGAAGCAGGGAGATTCGCCGAATGACTTTCCACAAGGATGTTAAGTTTATTGATCCTTGGAGTTTGTTTCTCACACTTGTTGTGGCGAAAAGGGTTGGAGTGGGAGAGTGACTCTGTTGCCAAGTATAATTTTAGCTCCTCATATGTTAATGGCGATTTCACACAACGTCACATCGCTGCCCCCTGTCACCGTATGCACCTGTCGTGGCAAAGCTGCAAACCTGACCTAGAGCAATTGTCTCATCTACTAATTGATTCAGGCTGGTTCACAGACACGCCTGTCCATATACACGTACGTGCGTGTGGGTCGGTGTGAGTGCAAGATGTAGATGCAGAACAACACTGAATGGGGGGTCCCTCCGTTTGACGCGAGGTGGCCAAGTGCTAAGGTCTCTATGCCTTGACTAAAAGGATGGTCGTGTAAGCATCAGACCCTGCCACATTGCCAGCGCGGCAAACATACTGCAGAGTTGCAAGAGGAATACCGGCAGTATCGATTATACCGAAGATGGACCGATTACTCCACAATTTTCGAGTGAAACGGCTTGGACTGAACCAAATCTTGTGGTGGTGAGACCGGCGTGTCGGGTCACTAGTCCTGATAGCAAACTCGTCGACGGCCACTGGTGATGTAAAAACTGCGATTCTTAACCCTTTGTTTTGCGATGAGCTCGTAATGCGCGTCTAGAAACAAGCGAACTTTGGGTGGAGCGGGCCGCGACCCAGTGGCTCAACGCGTGAGAACCAGCTTCAAGCTCAAGTGCGGTAGCCTCGTGGTTTGTGAACGACACAACTTGCACGCGGGCAGTCGCGAGCTCATCGTTCTCGACGCCATCCAGTCATGAAACGAAACCAATCATCAAGGGCATCATCGCCGACGCCGACCACGTTCTCTGGCATTTCTAACTACCGCACCGAATCATACCGCCCTGTCAAAGAGGAAGGATCTGGCATGCCAGCGATGCCCTCGTTCGATCACAAGGTCGTTGCGAGGACACATTACAACGAGTTACAGCAGTATCTCGTAGCATACCTCGCCAAATGTCAGTACGACTTGGCTGACGTTTCACGACCCATCGAAGCTAACGCGGATCTTGCAGCACCGGCGAATTCCCGCTCGACCGCACGTCAGAAGCTCACCCGGCTCACGAAGCAACAGTTTCAAGAGTTGTCCACTGATGTATACGACGAACTCATTCGTCGAAAGATGAATACTCCAAAGAATGACAGTGCGTGTAATTGGTGGATGGTGTAGTCTTACAACACCCATCCATTATCAAACCCAGTATCATGTTTACCTCCACGCGACGAATTTCATCCAAAGAGGAATCAGGCACGACAGAAGCTCGCCACACTTCCGACCGCCCGATTCGAAGATCTTTCATCTGATGTTTACTTTGAGCTCTCGAGACGCTACCCAGAGTTCAAAGAAGAGGTCAGTGGTGTTTCCAGCTCGTATCGCCTTGCTGATTTGCCAAACCCTCGTCTGACAGAGCGAAGCCGGGACAGCTCCTGTCGGTTCTCCACGATCTGCTTATGACGATATGCCTTCACCAGAATTCCACGCTTCGCCTCGATCAGATGCGCCTACCCTTCCTCCGGGTTCTCGGATAGCACGTATATCTGAAGAGAGAGGGATGGACAACGGATATGGATCCCGGTCGTTGGGCCGCCGCCCTTCGGAAGATGGATTCGCGAGATACCGACCGAGCGACGATGAAGCCCCATCTAGACGTAGCGAAGACACCTACGGATCAGACACCAATCCTTTTGTTTCTCGAAAAAAGCCGTCCCAAGATATTGCGCGCGGTCAAATACCAGACTTTGGTCGCCGGCCAAGTGCATCGACAATCCATAGCGACTCTACGGGTACTACGAACGCGCAGAGTGCGACTGCGACAAGTGGGATGATCATCCCGAACAAGAGCACAATCGCAGAGGAGGACATCGAAGTACCGTATGGCCGGGAAGAGGTGCGAGACAGTTCAGTTATGGTAGGCGGTGATCGCGGCAGAGATGGGGATGGAGATACCTACGGTGGGATGGATGATGAACATGAACACGAGGGTCCCTCCCTAGGCGGCTTGAGCGCACTGGGCGCACGACTAAAGAGCCAAGTGTCAGGAGATGCCCAGGACGATGAGGAGGGGAACGGGGCAAGAAGTGGCGACGATTACTTTGACAGGGTTTCACTTGGACGGGCGTCTGTGACATCTGATCGGCCGGCTATGAAGAGCATAGGGGGGCGAGTGAGTGTTGGGGGAGAAGATCACGAGAGGTTGCGACGGGAGTATGAATTCAAGATCGCGACGATGCAAGGCAGGATCGTGACGCTGGAGCGAGATCTCGGGAACGCAGAGCAACAAGAAAAGGAGCTGCGGGAAAGTCAACAACGGGTCAAACTACTGGAAGAAGAAATCGACGGTTTCCGCAAGGTATATTGAGGTCATAACTGGAGTCCATTTTATGTTGACTATCTGGTTAGCGTGCCGAAGAACACGGAGTCACGATGAGAGCACTTCAGAAAGAGCTTGACGAACTTCGTGATCTGCGAGTCAGGGAGAAAGAAAGGGAGATGAAGCGGGCACAAAACGACGAGGAAGAGCTACAGATACTCCGAGACCGCCTTGAACACCTCGAGGATGAGCGTGGAGATGTTTTGTCACGGGTTCGTCTCTTCAACCCACTTCTACTTTCTTGTCTGAACTTCCAATAGGCCGACAATGAAATGGTCGAACAACTTCGTTCGGATATGGAGGGTTTAATGACTGAGTTGGCCGATCTAGGCCGACGGAATGACGAGCTGATGACTGCAAAAGATGCGGACCTTGCAATCATCCATGACCTGGATAATCAACTCAAAGAATACAAACGCAAGTACGAGTTGGCAAAGACTGAACTAAGAAGCGTTAAATGTAATCCTTCTTTATCTTATCTGCGCTCATTCTGAGTATTTTTTTTTGGCTCGTAGCTACTTCCCAGTTGTATACGCCACCTCCCAAAATGGACGATCAAATGCCAATGGCTTCAGACGGTGGACTGATTGACATACACGTCACAGCGTTTGTGTCAGGAATCGATAGCCTTCTGGCGGCAGGACGGTCAAATGCACCTACGCGCGTCCTCATGCCTATGAAAGCTGTTGTAAACTCTACCTCTGCGATCATCGAAGATGCTCGGGCATACGAGTTACGACCCACGCGTGGCAACGTCGACATTGGGCAGCTCCGCTCCCTTCGTGAACGCCTGGAAGCAACCCTTTCGAACCTCGTAGCTGCAACTAAAACGCACGCCATGAGCTCTGGGATGTCGCCCGTCAGTCTCCTCGATGCGGCTGCGAGTCATGTCTCCGCGACCATCACCGACATCTCTAGGATGATCTGCATCCGAAAGGCCACGCGAGCAGAACAGGAAGAATTCTCGGTTCCCCCATCAGCTTCACAGCAGGCGCTGTCCGTTCGCTCTGTCGAAGAGCTGCGTTCTGGGCACGAACGCAATTCTTCTGCTGCGAGTTCACGACGTGGGGAAGGGAAATTGCAAATTAGTAGATTTATGGACCGGAGGGGAGCATCGTCTTCTGAGCTCTCGAGTTCCAGTACGAACTCACCTCCTCCCCTATTCGACAAGTCGCCCGTTCCAGGTAGTGGCGTCATCAGTGATGACTCTGCACCTCCCGAGGATGCGTGGTCTGAACTCAAGGTTAGTCTGTAGTTGTGTTTCAGAGCCTTTGCTGACGCTGACTTTTCGTTGCGAACAGCCGTATCTCGAAGCTCAGACCGAATCCATCGTATACGCCATCCAGAGTGTACTCTCTGGCGTACGCACCCCGATACCGGCACCGACTCTGAACGAAAACTTGACGCAGATCATCACGATCGTGTCCAGCATCGTTGCGGTCTGCAGCGGCAACCTGCCTCCGTCTTCTGCGCAACAAGGCGCCGAGATCTTGGAGCAGCTTTCTGAACACGCCAAGAAACTCCAGGACGTACAAGCGCTCCCAGAGGTGACGAAAGAGTCGAGGCAGGTCATGGCCAAGTCCAGCTTTGCAATCGCGAACGCGATGAAGGGGTTGATGAAGCTGGGGGAGCGGTAGGGTCCTTTGGGCTGTTTCCCTTTTTTTTTTTTTTCACGCTCTCTTCTCGTCGAAACCCGTCTATGCAGCGCGTGCCGGGATATGTTCCTTTATGTCAGTACCATATCATTCGTATTTCCTTGTTTTATGTATACCCACCCACTTGTTACTATATCATCATCGCATGACGTGCCTTTTCTTCCGTCGTAGTCATGCGCAGCCTGACTGCAACAACTTGCAATGGTCTCGGTCTATGAGGTCGACCCATTCTCCCGAGACTTTCGAAGACATTGTTGAGGCGGATGACGACAAGCTCACCGGACATGATCACAAATATGCACTGGGTCCCGAGTTTGATTACAAAAGTACAGGACGTGACAACGCGGAGACGATCCCTACTATGATACAAGACGGGGCGGGAACAGGAAGACAAGCCTAAAAGTACACGGGGAAGCGCTGGCGAGACGAAGAGAGGTACGGGAGCGCGAAGATGATCGCTGCTATGATACAAGGGGAAACACTGGGGACGAGAACAGGTGACGAGAAAGATGAACCTAAAAATACACGAGGAAGGGCTGGGTGGACGACAATCAGAAAAAAAACGAAAAGTGAAAGACATAGGAAACGTACCTATGCCAGGACACGAGAGGGCAAAGACGATTCCCTACTATAATACAATGCCAAAACACTGGAAACGGGAGCAGGCGACAAGAAAGATGAACCTAAAAATACATGAGGGGCTAGTTGGATATCAGTCAAAAAAAAGAACGAAAAGCGAAAGACATAGGAAACGTACCTACGCCAGGACACGGGAGCGCAAAGACGGTTTCCCATTATAATACAAGGCCAAAACACTGGGGACAGGAGCAGGCGACGAGAAAGATGAACCTAAAAGTACACGAGGAAGGGCTGGTTGGATATCAATCAAAAAAAGAACGAAAAGCGAAAGGCATAGGGAACGTGCCTACACCAGGACACGGGAGCGCAAAGACGGTTTCCCACTATAATACAAGGCAAAAACACTGGGGACGGGAGCAGGTGACGAGAAAGATGAACCCAAAAATACATGAAGAAGCGCCGGCTGGACGATGAGACAGGGTCAGAAAAAAGAACGAAGAGCGAAAGACATAGGAAGCGTACCTAGGTACGGGACACGAGAGCGCGAATATAATGATACAGGGGGAAGTAAGGTGGGAGCAGTCGACGAGAAAGATGTGCCTAAGGATACAGAAGAAGCGCTGGTGAGACAACAAGAGGATGAGTCGGGTACAGCACGCGAAGGCGATCCCTACTATAATAATACCAGGAGAACATAGGACCGGAATGGGTGACGAGAGACGGGCTTAAAAATACATGATAACGAGACGACGAGCGAGGATCAGAAAAAGCCCGAAGAGGAAACAGACAAGGGAGCAATCGCGGGACGGAGTTGTGGATGAATGATGATTTCGACGGGCGGACGAGAGACGATACTACACTTGATTAGCCTCGTATAAAGAAATTTAGAACCCAACAGGTACATACGTGGAAGGTTACACCTTCTGTGCCAGCTCACTGTCACTTGATTCCGGACCCGAGTTCCGATGAAGGATCTTTTTGATCTCCAGATGAACGTCTCTCCACATCCGTCTGTCCTCCTGCGTCGGACTGGATTGTGCACAGAAAGATGTCCACGCTGGCAGCGCGGTCAACAAGGGAAGGTGGTCGAGCAAGAAATGTGCAACTCTTTCGACTGGTTCTTGAATGAGCGAGTTCGCAAACGAGATCTTCGTGATGGCGGTGTTCCGGATCGACGACTCGTCCTTAGACAATGACGGGATGGTCCTCGCATCGGCACACAGTCCGAGGTCATGTAACTTCGGGCATCGTGCGAGTAAGATCACCAAACCCTTTAATGTCGGGATTTGGCAAGACGGTGTATGATCCCAACCACTTTGTTGGTTGAAGTTAAAGGTCTCCAGTCCGGGCCATGCTTGGGCCAACAAACCAAGTTCGTCGTCGTTCAACGAAACCGGGTTGTTGATATTGACGTGGAACGTACGTAGGTTGAAGTCCATCAGGGGTTTCAGAACTTGAAAGTTGACAGTCTGAGAAATTCCAGGTCTTCCCGACCCAATGCAGTGGAGTTTGATTTGCCGCAGAGTGCCACGGCGAGTGGCGGAATTGAGGGCGGTGAAGAATTCGAGAAACACTTCATGTGTGGGAAGCATGCGAAACTCGAAGGCAACTTGCTGCATCGGCTGATGCTGTGACCTGAAGTAGGGAATGATGGAGGAAAGATCTTCGACGCGGAGCTCAAGGATGCGCAAGTTCTTGAAAGGAGGGTCGCTAGACGTGCCACGCACAGCTAGCGATCTCATAGTCTCTGGTCTGTGAAGGAGCAAGCAGCTGCTGAACCTTTTGAGATAAACTGATTCTGCGACGTGGATCAATGCTTCTTCATCAATAGGATCGCATCCCAAAATCTCCAAGTTTGGGGAGCGACAGACGGCACGCGAAATTGCAGCTGTCACATGCGGATAGCGGCATAGATGGCCGAAGAAGAGGAACCTGAGGTTTGGGCAAAAAGTGTGGTAACACTCGAGGAATCCCATGACGGAGCTATGATCACCACAGTCAAGCCATACGTCGAGATGAACGAGCGAGGGACTGAGGAGCAAACGGATCGAAGAAACCACTGTGTAATCTTCGTACGCCCAACGGAGTTTTCGAAGGTTGGGCAGCAGCAGCGAGGTGCGAAACCACAATGAATGTAAAATCTTGATGGAGAGCAGATCTTGCTCGAGCGTCAACTCCTGGACGCGATGGGTGTAGCGTGACACAATGTTCCACTCTTCTTCGGTGAATGAAGGCTGGTGTTGCTCCTAAGCAATGCTCATCTTATTATGAAAGAAAAAGAAACCGTACCAATGCCTCGTCCTCCCCTGTGTCGTCAAACGCGATTTTGGTAGGCAAACAGAGTATGAGGGGTCGTAGACTGTATAGCCTGCGCCAAAGCGCGTCAAGAGCAGGCTCAGATAAAACATGACAAGTCCTTGCGAGCACCGCGAGAGCCCGGAGACCGGCTGTCCGAGTATCTTTGGTAGTGGTGGCTCGACTCGGGCAGGCTGTTGGTTTGCGCGTTACATCTTCTTCCAGATGGTCGAGGATCCGGTCGAGTATTTCAGAAATCAAAAGGGCATCATGCATGATTGCGGTGCTTCTTGACCCAGCGGAAGATGGATGTCGAGAAGACAGTTTAAATTTTACAATTTCAATTTACCCCACCGGAAAATTCACGTGTGTCGGCTGAGCTTACGTACACGGATGTGCAGTCGTCCCCATCGGAGCAGACGGTGCGCTCTCACTACAATGTGAATTTTTTTTAGAAGTGAATCAGTGGAAGTAAATACAACTGGAAAATGTCTTTTTCGTGGCTAGGTTTCACAAGTAAATCGCTACGTCATTTGCTCCTCCAAAACCCTCCCCTTTCTGTTGATGGTCTAGCAATTGCCGCAGCATACGTTATTTCTACAGCTTAGATTACAACCAATGGCCATCGTTCATATAGTAGTATCAAGAACCGACAAGACCACCCAACAATGCTTGCAAGTCTTGCACGACCTTGTCCTGGTCGACAGACTCCCCCGCCGTCGTCTCCCCATCTTCCAACTTGATCGCGCTCCCGCTCGCCAGCGGCCGCGTCGTTTCCCAAAAGTCAAGTTCCGCCACCGATGTGCTAGTGGCACCACTCCCGCTCCCCTCGTCCTTCCCCCCCGCGCTTCGTCCACCACGCTCCACAAAGGCCGCAATCGCCCGTTCGAAAGCAGCCGCGTCGAATCCACCGTCCCGACCTTCCATCACTCCACCTTCACCATCCGTATCGATGTCTGCGTCGTCGGACAACCAGTTCGACGCAGATGACGGCGGAAGGGATGACATGTCCCCAAAGACGGCTTCTGAATCCGAAAACCAGGCGGCATCCGAGTCGGTCAGGAGGGGCCCTCCCTCAGTGTCGGTTAGCCACGCTTCCGTCTCGGTGAGCCACGCGTTGGTCTCAGAGTCTGTGAGCCACGATGTTGCGCACGCATCGTCGGAGAGCCAAGCCACGTCAGTCACCCCCGGGAGTCCGTCGGAGTCACTCGCAGAAGGTAAAAGAATGTCAGAATCTGGCACAAGGAGGCTGTTTGTGGTTGGCGGGTCGAAATCGCTGTCGTGGCGTTTTGCAGGGCTCGAGAACGGACTGGCCGGGAGGGGCGACGAAGGCGGGAGGGGACTAGAGGCATACTCATCTCCTACTTGCGGCACATCGCCGTTGGCGGTGATGTCGGGCAGTTCGCCTGGGGGAGTCAAGAAGTCTTCCTCTAGGAGCGCGCCGTCTGGTCCACAAATGGGTGTCTCCTCTTCCTTCGAATCATTGTTCTGGTCGACGATTTGTTCATCCAAGGGAGATTCCTGGTCCACGATCCCAAAGCTCTCGACAACAGGTGGACTCGAACCCCCTGACACTTTGGAACGCACTTGGTTTTGTAGGCGCGGTGTTCGCAAAGTGCAGGGAGAGGGTGGAGGTAACAAAAACGCCCTCGTTCCCATCCCCGTCTGCGTCTGAGGCGTACGCATAACCAGACTCGGCGACATGAACGGCGCACCACTACCACTGCGCAGGCTCCTCGGCGTTTGATGACTGGCACTATTGCGCTTCGGTGTCCACGGCGTCAACGAGACGCTCTTCCGGGGTGATTTCCCAGAACGGTGGAGCACGGTGGGGGAACGTGGCGTGAACATAGCCTCAGCGACTGAGCGGGTGACGCTGGGAGTGCTCGGGGTGAACAATGAGCCGGGGTCTCGACCAGATGGTGTGAATAGCGAGCAAGTCCCAGGCATGCTCGGCGTACGATGTGGTGCTGAATCTGGGGAGACAGGTTTCCTTGGTGGTGTGCTGGGAGGCGCGAGTTGCCGCTGCGTCTGCGGCGGCGAAGACGGTATGGGTGCCACCGCATCCGACGCGAATACCGGCAGGGCGGATAATGAAGGACGTGGTAAGGGAGCGCTTCGTGCGACGTTTGACGATGGAAAGTGTGTCCGTGGTTTTGGATCATCTTCCACAGCTTCGTCGTCTTCGTCAGAGGATTCTTTGGAAGGTTGTTCACCACGGAGTCGTTTGCGCCTCGCCTTCGCGGCTTCTCGTCGCCTCAACGAAACTTCTGCCTTCTTGGCTTCTCGTTCTGCCCGCTGGCGAGCAAGTACTTCGTCGGACAGCCGGGGAAGCATCGCAGTACCAGTACGAGCCCACGCGGGCGTGACAAAGTTTTTGAAGGGATTCTTCGCCGGTGCAGCTGTTGAAGCGGACGTAGACGGTGCTGTTGACGGGATCGCGGACGGCAAGTCAGAGTTGGCGACAACCGCGCCTGGCACTAAACCTGGCTGCCAGGTCGAGGTGGGCAGCAAGGAAGCCATTGGATCCGACCTAAAGAGGGCACGAGGAGGCGATGATTGGGCATGTCTCGAGGATGACATCGCCTTGGAAGAACGCGATGGACCCGCTTGCGACCCATTCGCGGACGCCTCTACGTCTGAAAACCGGGACGTAGTGAGAAGAATGGGCTGCTGAACGAAAGGGAAGCACGAAACCCAATCACTTACCGAACTTGCGTCCCGAAGATGGACGTTTTCTAACCTTGACATCCTTGCGTGCTTCCCATTCTTCCATGAACTCATTCATATTGACAGTACGCATCCGTTTCAGTGAGGTTGTACCCGATGGAGAGTTCAGAGACGCGTTTAGGTTTCCCGGACTTTTCGGCTTCCATGAACCAGAGACAAGTGTGGCCGACTGGCTTCCTTCCTTATTAACGCCCAGAACAGCTCGGTGTTTAGCACCCAATGGGCTGATCTGTGGGCGGGAACCAGAAGTGGCCATGCTACGCATGGAGCCTAGCATCGACGGCAGTCTCATAGATGGCGATGAAGCCAACCTTATCCCCCGGGTTGGCGAAGACGGGATCCGTTGTCTCGCAGTCAAGGCTCTCCTCGAACTAGACGTACGAGTCCCGGACGGCGAAGGAGAGGGAGGTGTTAGTGTGGACGAGAAGACTTGACCCTGGACATATTCGTCCAGTTTCCGTTTACGCGTTCGAGTCGGGGTAGGCGTTGCTGGAACATCCAAGGCATACGAGGTCTCCACGCGTCCCGACACGACGCGCTTCGAGGTCGGGGTCTTCGCTTCGGGTGTTGCCATCGGCGTCAATGTCTCAGACGATGCCGGCGTGCCCTCCTGTCCAGAGGGAGGTGTGCTCGCAGGGAGAGGTGACGAGTCTGTACTCTGGCCACTAGGCATTGGAGGTTCTGAATTGGCAGTAAGTGGGGACGCATCATTGCTGCCCGAGGCGGGTTCCCTATGATTTGGTTTACGGAATGCAGTAGCATCGATCGTCGACGAATCCAGAATGACGATATCTGAGTCTGCGTCGTCGTGATCACCTTCCTCATTGTTTTCGCCGCGCACCGGTTTCCTTTCATCAGTTTGTTCGCCGGCACTTGCGGAAACCCCCACGTTTACTGCCGCTAGCTGTAGCAAGTGAGGATTGGCAGCAAGTAATCCATGCAGAGCTGACAGGAGCGCCGCTTGCTGCTCAGGGGTAGTGTTCGTTGCAGTACTTGCGGATAGTAATCCCAACAATGGATTATGGGTGTAATACGAATTTGACTGGGTTTGAGGAAGGTGTGATTGAGTTTGGTTTTGACTGAAAGGATGACATTGTCGGTGAAAAGCAGATACGCCAGTTGTACCAGCTTCTGGAGCCCCCGTCCCCGTATTGCGCGTTAACGGTTCGCAGATGAATGATGAGTTTGTGGGGAGTCGTGGAGGCCTGGGTTTGGGCTTTTCCTTCGACCTCTTTCCCACCTCTTGCTTAGGTCCAGATTGACTCTCCGATACTTTCGAGGACCTTGCCCCTGCGACATTGATCCAGTCAGTAGTCATCCTAAATTCGTGTGGGAATCTGCTTTACCAGGGAGAGAAGAGATACTGGGTTGCGACTTAACCTTTAACTTGGAAGAGGTAGACCCCTCAGGACGACCAGGTGCGCGCCTTGGAGGGCCAATGTAGACTTCTGGAAAGTCGGCTGAACGAGTCAGAGTTTGCTGTTGCTGCTGAGCGTGAGAAGTAGATAGCCAGCTCATCCAAGCCGCTTGAGAGGGGTGAAGGGGATTAAGAGGTTGAGATGGGCCAGGTGCGGATATCGGGCCGAATGAAGGGTACGAGTGTAGCATGGGTTTGGGTATGCGCTTGGTCTGTTACGAAAAGAAGTGTCATCAGAAGTCTCGAAACAAGATATACAAGTCGATACCAAACTGCGGCGAAACCAGGATATGGAAGAAACCTACCTCTCGAAGGGCGAAGATAACTTCGAGCGCCAGTGGGGTGTTTGGGATAATCGTTCCAGTAACGAATAAATTCATCGAATCGTTCGACTCAAGAGCCCGGGACATGAGTCCAAGGGCAACCGCTACACCACGAGGTGAGCTGGTATTGTGGGATGCTAGATTCGTAGGTGGGGGTTGTGCTTCCAGAGGATCGAGGACATAGAGGGAGAAGTCCCGGGCGGGGTCCTGGAGGAGTTCCGGACTGTCGGATGTGAGGACCCTCCTGGCCATACCACGGTCGGCGCGCACCTGGAATCACAGACTGCCGCAAGGCATGCCTTGAGTGGGGCTCGTGCATAGACGGGTTCGTTCGTGGCAGATTCTGTGGGTGTTTCATTGCATGCGGTTACCGGAACTTGCGATGAAGACTTGGCTAGAATGTATTGCGGATTGTTGTTCACCGTGTACAACACACGCACTGTTCCGCGACCATTCAGAGCTAGTATATCGGTCTCAGACTGACACTCACAAAAAGCTTGTAAAGTTCTGGATTCCATTCTAAATGGTTTAAAAAGTGTGCAGACCAATTGGTATGACAATGTCGGTCATATGCTCGAAGGAGCGGAAGATCAACGCGTGGAATGTTTGATACGGCGCGGTTGTCACACATGTGACGAGACGCGTCTGGTGTCACGCCCCTTGCTTCGTCCATGGGACCACCATACGATGTAACACTTCGTTGTGCCAATTATTACGACCGGAAGCAAGTTATCTATATAAAAATTACGACGAGAAAGTACGTCGACTGAACGCCCGAGAACCACCCTTTGGGTATACAACCCCCTCGAACTTGTTAGATCCTTATCACACTTTCTACAAGCCAGCCAAACACCCTACGCAGTTACCACAAACGCTGCAGAACCTACAGGTCCCAGCGTAAACCCGCCAGATACCGTCTCCGCAACCCCGCTCGTAAATATCGCCGTTACACCAGTTCCCTGAAGACCCAACACCTCCCAACTGACAGTCTGGTTCACATAATTCGTGTTGGCCGCAAGCACGAGGGTTGATTCTCCTTCTGCTACCCACGTTGCCACGGAAGCTCCCCCAGCTACGTACGCGGTGCGCACCGACGCGGGATTAAACAGGTATGGCGTGATGTTGGGGAGGCTCAGTGCAAACGCTGAAGCAGAGGCTTTGATGTCTGCTGTAGTCGGGTCGTTCCACGGAACAACACCCAGCGCACCCTGGTTGATACCCAAGAAGCTCTGGACTACCCACTCTTCACCCATCGGCGTGCGTAGCCAGTACCTAGACACACCTATTCAGCAAATGGCCGTGACCAGAATCGAGAGGATACTCACTCTGACCCACCAAATGCTTGGGGAACGGTCCACACGGCCTTGGCACGCTCCCAACCCATCACTTCCAACCGATTCTTGAAGCTCGCTACGCGATCGCTCACGTCAAAGTACGTCCCGATACCGCTGTTTGCAGGGACGTTTCCGGCACCGTAGTACGTGGAGTTGGGTGGCACGGCAGCCGTATCCCCCGCAGCGATGCTCATGCAGTTGTCGCAACCACAGTCACCGTAGTCGGTTGTGCAAGACGTGTCCCACTCATTGGACCAGGTGACGTTGTTTCCAATCATGTAGACGTCTTGCATGATGACGTCCGTGCCAGCTGTATACGAAGACCAGTAGTAGTCCTGGCAGTTGAGGACCAGACTGACGGGGTGATAGCCGTCCAGGCTATAGATGAGGTCGTAGGCGGTGGTAGTCGCGTCGAGAGGGTCCGATGTGCCATCAGGTTCGTCCCCAGTGTACCAAAGGAGGAGGTTAGGACTGTTTTTGATCATGTTGACTTGCT
>JBBPMA010000373.1:12676-27242 GCA_038090075.1 Xanthoconium purpureum | reverse complement strand
TAGCAGATAATAAATTTGCAGTTGATACCTCCTTTTGTTTCGGTTTCGCACCATCTGGTGGCATCTATGGAAAAATTGGAGAGGCTGGAACTGACATTCTAAGGGCAGCAGGAATTGGTCCTATCGCAAGATGGGTAGATGATCACATATTTTTCCACATCCCACGTTGTTACCTCTCAGAGTTTAATTGCATCAGATCATTGATTGCCAAGCACATTACCAAAGAAGGAGGTTACTGTGTCAGAGGTGGACGCTCATGGATAGCAGGCGGAAAACTACCCAATGATGAAATCGAAGAGTTCGACGAGGATATGTCCTCACCCATCCAAGACCTATCACAATCTTCTCCCTGAACCCACGAAGATCAACAATTCTGCTACAACCTGAATGACATCGATAAAATCACTGATCAACTCGGCATTCCCTGGGAACCATCCAAAGACATCCCCTTCACCCTGAAACCGACCTTCATAGGTCTAGAATGGGACTTATCAAAATGCATGGTAACCCTAACCGAGGCCAAACGGATCAAGTACGTCAATGCGCTCATGGATTGGAGATCCAGATGCACTCACTCGTTAGTGGAGGTGCAGAAACTACATGGTAAATTACTCCATGCGTCGCTAATACTCCCTGCCGGGCGAGCATATCTCACCAACCTCGAGGCAATGATCCCGATATTCAGTGACACACCCCTCATGCCCAGAACCCCACCACGGGAAACCCCAGAAGATATAGCATGGTGGATAAATATCCTCTCATGCCTCCCTTTTCCCTCCATCCCCATCTCCCCCCCAAGTCAAGTCACAGACTTTCAGGCCTTCTCGGATGCAAGTTCAGGCTTTGGCATCAGCATCACCATTGGTAGCAGATGGCATGCATGGCACCTCAAACCAGGCTGGGACACAGACGGGCACAACATTGGCTGGGCTGAAGGTCTCGGATTTGAGTTCCTCATCCGTGCAATCTGCGCTTCCTGTCCCCCCAGCTCATGTTTCAAGGTTCTCGGGGACAATATTGGCATCATCGAGGGATGGGCAAACGGTTGTAGCCAGAACCACAAGGTCAACCACATTTTCCGCCGAATCCACAGCATCCTCCAGGATTCTAAATGCCAGGCTATCGCACAATATGTCCCCAGTGCCAGCAACCCAGCAGACAGCCCTTCACGTGGGGTATATCCCCCTGCACATCTCATCCTCCCCCAAATCCCAATCCACCACGACCTCCTGCCCTTCGTCGAGGATTGCCACCCCAACCTCAACCCCCCTCCCTCGTCATTCACACTCCCTCCTTGCCATTCTAGAACAAAACAGACCCCATAGCACCCTCTCCCAGCCAAACTTGTCTCCCCCATCAGGCGGTCATGTGAACCCCCAAACTTCCCCTGCCACTGTCATTCCCAGCCCGCATCAGACAGCCCAAGGCAGAAAACACCCCCTTCTAGCGCCATCCTCTCTTCGACCCCTCTGTAAAGCGAAGGACCGCCTAGCCCAATGGTTCCCAGTTAGGCCGCGTGCAACGGACACCACCAGCCTCCTCTCCCCGTCCGACATCCAGTGCATCTATGAGGTAATCGCACATGCATGGGCCGATAGCACCAAGGAAACATATGGGTCAGGGCTCCTGGCCTTCCATATCTTTTGCGACAGCAAAAACATTCCCAAGCTGGACCGGGCACCCGCCAACCCCACCGTTATCAAATCGTTCATATCCACTCTCGCCAGCTCATATTCGGGTAGCGCCATCACTAACTACCTCAACGGAGTCAAAGCATGGCACATGATACATGGGATCAAATGGGCCCTGGACGGCCAGGAGATCGACGTGCTGCTCAAAGCCGCCACAACCATCACACCCCCCCAATCCAAGTGCCCCCCTTGCGAGCCATACACAGTTGATACCATCAACACCATTTGTAGTGCCCTGAACCTTAATTCCCCCATACATGCCGCCGTCTTTGCCTGCCTGACGACCACATTTTATGCCATGGCGCGCACAGGAGAGCTCACTGTTAAAACACTGCAATCATTCAACCCCACCAGCCATGTTAAGCTGTCGGACGTCTCTACCAAGCAGGACCAGCATGGCAACATTGTCACCAACTTCCGTCTCCCCAAGATCAAGACAGCCACAGGCGGAGAGAGCATCAGTTGGGCCAAGCAAGAAGGTCCCTCCAACCCCCTTGCAGCCTTCCAGAATCATCTTGCAATCAACAACCCGCCGCAGGATGGCCCACTATTTGCTTACCGAAATGGAAAGACTCATAAGGCGCTCACAAAGTCAAAATTCCTTGACACCTTAACTGCCATCTTGAAGCAGACAGGCCAGAAACCTCTCAATGGCCATGGCATTCACATTGGATCAACCCTGGAATACCTCCTGCACAATGTTCCCTTCGACGTGGTCAAGGTCAAAGGAAGATGGTGCAGCGACGCCTTTCTCGTGTACCTCAGAAGACACACGCAAATTCTCGCGCCGTACATACAAGCGTGCTCCTCCCTGCACAAATCTTTCCTAAGGCTGACTTTACTGCCAATCAGATAATTAGTGAGTCCTCCACCTCCTAGTCCTCAGGCATGTGGCTATTGCTACTTGCGTTGTTGGACAACTACCGATCTGGGTTGCAGCTCACCACAGCCCAGGACCTCACGGAGCCAGACAGTGCTGTGTGCTGCCATCCACTCACTCCCCTCTCTCCATGCATTCTCGTAGCCACTTTCAATTTGTACCTACTCGCGTACATAGTACAAATCCACAGCCCCCTTTGTTCCCCACAACGTATCACCAAAGCACTATCCAAAGAGTGACGATCTGTGATGCCATTAGGCATCACAGAGCTATGTCCTTGGATGAGCGGAGTTGAGTGTGGCACAGCATTGCCTTTCCTTCACACCACTTCCCTCATTCATGGCCTGTGTCTCCTCGAGCAGAGTGCACACACTCTTTTTCGCCCTCCCGCCGCACCCTGGGAGATGACCCCTCGCTCATCTCCTCCTCCTCGCACACTCCTGGGTTCCAGAGCATCCGAGGCACTCTGGTCGACCTGTGAGTTGGTTGCCCACCCGCCCACAGCTCACCACAGCCCAGGACCTCACAGAGCTGGACAGCGCTGCGCGCTGCCACCCACTCACTCCCCTCTCTCCATGCATTCTCATAGCCACTTTCGATTTGTACCTACTCGCATACATAGTACAAATCCACAGCCCCCTTTGTTCCCCACAACATATCACCGAAGCACTATCCAAAGAATAACTACTCATGATATTAAATTAGAGTACCTACATCCAAACCCTCACAACAGATGCTGATTGGTCAATTAAATATGTGATTTACTGTGTTCCTGCCTTAGAAACTCAATGCCAAGTTACCAACTGTCCTGGTTTGGTCGGAGCATGAATCGGTAGGTGAAGTAAAGTTCACACACTTCTACTGTTGGTTATTGCATACCCTCAATGCGAGGTTTGGTACCCACTAATATACATACCTATGGCTGGACATTTCATCTACGAACGCACGGTCCTTCGCTTGCTGCGATTACGTTGGTGACTGCGCTGACGGTGGCCGCGGGTGCCTACGCGATGTTGCCAATCGAGTACTACGACGGTCCAGATGAAGCAAGGAGGCTGCAAAGAGCCTCAGCCCGTTGGTTCAATCCGATGGCAATGATGGACGTTCCTCTTGCGTCGTCCGCGGAGGACCTAGCTCGGGCGTTATCCGAGGAGGACAGTGAACGTGACCAGGGTCATGTCGGCGGCGAAGATGGTAATGGTTACGACGAAAACCTGAGTCATACTTGGGAAGACGGAAAGGGGACTGCCGGCGTTGAGGACCATATGCCATGCTGGATCCGTTGGTCTGGACGATCGTGGTTCTCCTTCGAGTCGTGACCAAGCTCGTTCAATCCGACGGCGACAATGGATGTCCTCCTCGCATCATCTGCTGGAGACCCGACGAAGATGTTATCCGAGTCGGGAGGCGATTATGGTTATACTCATACTGGTGGCAAGGACGGTGATGCTTATGATGCGCGTTTGAGAATCGTCCTCGGGATGATGGAAAACGGGCGGCCAGCACTGCGGACCGTGCCTGTTAATTTGGACCGTCGTGGCTCCCTCTCGAGCCGTGATCGAGTTCAACTGAGCGCGGATGACGATGGGTCTGGTGTATACCTGGCGGATCATGATGGACTTAGGGAACTTGGCGATTTACGGGTACCTGCATCACGTTGAATAGATCTTGTTTATTTCCCTCCACTCTAAGGTGCTCAGTGCAGGCGAATAGTGTCACAGATACAATAGATTTAGTCCCCAGGAGAAGTTGGGACACTCATTTTCAAAAGCGCCCTACAGGAAGATGACATGTGTCTTGTAGGTAGAAACCCCAACCACAGCGCCACAGGTTCAATCCAGAAGTGAATGAAAACAAGTAACTTCGCCATCGAAGGGACACTTCGGCAGGTGGCAGAGAACAACCGTATCCCTATTTTGTGGCCTGTCATCCGAGAATCGCACGATGTAACAGACATGCGAGGCGTCCCAAGGACCCGAACGACTCATGCATTGGGATACGACTTCGAGCCCCTCCTCGTCGTTGTCTGATTCAGCACCTCCAGGGATGCCAAAACTGGCACGAAGACGTATTGTCAAGAGGGCAACGCGGCTGGAGGTGGTTGCGACGCAGTTTGGGGAGAGCTATGGAAGGTCCATATAATGCATCAATACATACTTTTTTTTACTTGTGGTCGTTCCTTGTAAAGTGCGTCAAAAACGAGGTATTCAGGTCTGGTGACCAGAACGTCACCAGAGATGCAACGATATAGTATCACCACTGAGCATCACGAGAGGAGATCACACAGAGATTACCAACTTTGAATGGTCAGCAGATCTATCAAGGATGCACGACGCAACTCACATGCCCCACTGTCGTCTCGTGTGGTGACACGTTCAACTGATTGGTCTCATTGTGACATTCTTTGCGTCGTTTCTTACGTCAGCTGACAGCAACCAAGTTCAATAATTTGGCGGGTTAGCCTCAAGACTCGAGCGGAATGGCCGCGTTCAAGTTATGACAACTCAAACATCTAGGAAACGCGTACATATGTGCCAGGTTCCAGAGTTGTAACGTTGAGAAACGAGATGGTTCCACCACCGTGAGAAAGTGTCCTGGCAGGGGGACCTGCCTGGCTTGTCCCATAGACGGCTGATCACTAGTCCAGCAACTGGTTGCGCTGGTGTGCTTGTCAGAACCTGGCAGGTGCTCGGACTCGTCGATGGGCAAGTGCATTCCACAGGACATCAAATTGGAATCTTCCAACAAGATGCTGGCCAGTGCCGGTGGACCTTCAGGCGAAAGCACCGATGGAATTCAAAATGGAGTCCGGTCCGCTCGACTCCGGATCGAGTCGCGTTTGTCGCTTCGCCCGAGGTGGGATGTTTGGACAACCCGGCGTACCAGAACATTGGCACTTGATGTTCTAAGGGCTGGTGTAGTAAAGGTGTGGTTGAATCGGGATTCGGGTGGGGACAGAAACAAGTAGGAATTCTTCCACTTCGAGAGTCTCAGTGGTTAGTGCTGACGTTGATCAACGTGGTCCGAACAGTGGAGCTTTGCAAGTCGGAACCGCCTAGAAACAGTGTTGACCAGGTGCGCCAGCATCGTGTCAATGATTGTACTGAGCTGACGAGCGGGAATAGTGACTTCCGGTATGACATCACACTCAAAATTCCAAACCGAGCCCGCCACTCCTGTTCGAGATGGGGAGTGCGAACGCTGCAGTTGTACTGCTGCGTGAACTTGCTGTGGGCTCAGGGTAAACCAGTTGGCGAACGCGGGGCGATTAGTGTTAGTGCTGGCCTTTGAATCTGGTGAGCGCTCGGACTAGTAGTACTTTGCATTTTGGCCAGTCGACGTCATATTAACTCGGCTACTAACATATATTCTTCTGCGTATAAAAACCTGTCAGATGGCTGGTATTCCTTTCATCCACTTCTTGCACACTCTCAGATTGACTACACCACCATGTCTGCTTCATCCACACGCTCGCCCCGCACGACGAGCGCAGCTTCCTATCAGAACTCATCTCCTCGTCTTCCCTCTCCTCTCAATCCCTCTCTCAATCTGTTCTCTCCCCCTCTTCCTACAGGACATGTTCGCAATTCCCCCGTCGGCGAGACGTCGGATACCCTCTCCCCGCTCAGGGAGCGTCTCGACACCGGGTTGATCGCTTCTCCACTGTCTTCGCCTGGTGTCGCTCGGCCTCGTACTTCTTCCTTCTCCCGCTCTCCCCGCTCGTGTGCTTCTCCTGAATTATCTCCTTCCATAGGCGCTATACCTGTCCAGCCACATCGTGCGTATGCACGCCATCCGAGCCCAAGTAGCAGTCCGTTCGCGCAGGCAATACCTTTTCCCAGTTCTTCTCCTCGTCCTTCGTGTCCTCTTGCAGGTTCATCCCATTCCCTCATAACTCACAGTCCACGTCCCCTTTCACCTCCTTCCAACAGTCCCAGGCAATGCTCGTCGTCCTCGATCCACAGGGTACGTTGTTCCTCCTTGTTTGTGTGTGTTCGCTTCCTAACTTCCGGGATATACAGCCCCGTTCTCCAGTCCAAATTGTGCCGCTCTCTTCTTCTCGCTCCACCCGTACTCAATCTCTCTTTCAACAAACCTTTGGAAACCAGTGTGCTGCTCAAGTAGCATCCTCTCCTCCAGATGATCTGCGTAACAGACGGATCTCGCTGGGTGCTGAATCATTCCCGCTCACGGGTATATGCGGCGGCGGTCCCGCTCTCGCTGGCCAGTCCTATATCCAAGACACGTCAACCGTGGTTAGGGGCGACTCGACTCCCATGAACGAAGCTCCCATCCGCTGGTGGGGTGGAAGAAGAGGCTGGCTTGACGACTGGGACAATGTCTTGCAGCAATCCCATGGAATGGAACCCGGACATGGGAATCCGTTTGCCTTTCGAGAGCCCTTCGGGTGTGGCTCAGGCGGTCCTGGCGCGTTTCTGGATGAAGAAATTCGTGCGTCTTTTGATGGCGCAGGAGGTGCGAGTCCTGGATTCGCCGATTTGTCAGCTCCTGGCTTTGTTCATGCGCTGCAGGCGGGTGTCAACGCTGGTTATGAGATGGACGGAATCTCTGTCCCTCAAGCTTTGCCGATGCCCGTGCCACCTGGGGTTACAAGGTCAAGAATGCAGAACGATGGTCCTGGGTACGGTGAGGTGGAAGTCGGAGCACCGCCTATCGAGAAAGGTTTCGGTTCTGTTATACAGAAGGCACAAGATAACTTGACGCCCTGTGACTCGCGTCATTTGCATGGAAATGCGATTGGGTTTACGCCCGATGGCACAGTGAGTGGATGTTTTCTTCTCGTGGTCCTTTCGGTTAACGTCACTTTGTCGTAGATGTTTGTGCAAGGCCAGGAGCCCGTGCAAGACGTACATGGACACGAGTATGTTGTGGGACGCAGCCGTCGATTCAGCAATGCGTCGACGCGCTCGTCGGCAACATACGTCTCGTGCATGTCTCCATCGCAGTCGCAATCACAATCGCTTTTGTTATCCCCAGCGCAATCGCACACAAGCACTAGTCTCTCCCTCTACTCGCTCGGTATCGGAATCGAGGAAGCGGAGCGCGAAGAGCGCCGCTCAAAGACGTTTTGGAGACAGAAGAGCTCTGGGAACACTTCGAAGCGACAGAGCAAAGACTTGAACCGCGACAAGTCTAGCTTGTCACACGCAGACGGTCTGGAAGGAGAACGTGTCAACGACGAGACAGCCCTGGTACACCTAGATACGGATTCGAAGCACTCTGTCAAGCACACACGAGAGAAGGATACGGTAAGGCGTGGATCCCTTTCTGCGCATGCAAGATCAAAGCAGGGAAACGCGTCAGACGACCAAGTTCATGTGGGGTATAACAGGGCTGAAAAGGCGTGTTTCTTCTGTCTTGACTTTTCTTGGCCACTGATAGATGTGGTAACAGTGCGTTTCGCTTGCGATCACATCCATTCTGCCGGCCGCAACCATCACGATGCTATCACCCTTCGGCGAAGCGCTTGTAAGAGCGAGAGAATCGGGTATGTCGCTAAACTGACCTGTGGGGTTTTTTTGCTAAACCTGTGTTAGCGAGCTTCGTCGGTCGCGAACTCGCCCCAGTAGTCAGAGATACGCTCTCTGCATCCGCTGAACTTCTATCATTTGCCCCTCTTCCCGGCCTAGAAGAAGCTGCAAAAGCATTGCTGAGCGTTTGGGACGCATGTCAAAAGATGGACGTGAGCGCCCCGCTAGTTTTGACTTGTATATGTTCACCTTCTAACTCCTTGCTAAAAAGACGAATCGTCTTTCTTGCTTGCGTCTCGCGGAGCGTTGTGCAACACTCCTCTATTCTGTTCGGTGCGATATTGAGCAAACTAGAAGCCAAGCGGCCCTCGCTGAACCTGTCGAGCGGTTGTGCGGTGCGCTTGCACAGGTGTGTTGAGGTTGATTTGGGTTTTTCCACTTTTGCTCGACTGATGTCGTCTTTCAGATCCAGAAGTTTCTCGACACGCAACTTCACCGGCCATTTTTGAAGCGGTACCTGAGGAGAGAAGAGATTGCGAGAGAACTCCAAGCATGCAACGATGCGATCACGGACGCCGCTTCGAGATTTGGGGTGCGTCTCTCGTACCCTTGCGCTTTGAGCATATCGACAGACTGGTCACCGATAGATATCTGTTCAAGTTCTCACATACCACCAGCTGTGCTCCGCGGCGGATGAGACGAAGCGGTTCGCACAAGAGGCACAAGCCATGCTGTCGTTGGACCACCGGATTATCCAGATGATTTTTGAGCAGCAAGTTCAGACGCATCGAGAACAGATGGTGGCGACGGCTGCCACATCAGTGAGCGCAAATGTACGCCTGGATGTTGCTGTAGGCGAGGGGGCCAATGACGATGGCCACGGTGGATACTTAGTGCCTCCGCCCGCGTATGCACCTCCGGAGCAGCAGCAGCCACCAATGATGGCAGGCATAGTCGCCGCCATGGACAAGTCGACGCCGATTGGATCTGGACTGGTCATACCGACGCCTTCCATGTTGTCCTCCGGGAACCCATCTGACGCGACGGATTCCACTGTGTCTGCACCGCCAACGCCAACGCCGACCAGAGCTACGTTCGTCGTGGAGGAGACCAAGACAATGACGACGAGGTCAACGATCGCGAAGACAGAAACGATGTCCACGCACCCATCAGCGCCAAAGTTGATGAAGGCACTCAAAGAGATGCGTCGCGTCCAGGACTCTGTGGATGCGGCTGCGGACGAGGCTGCCCTTCGTGGGACGTTGGCGGGAGCGCTGAACGCGAAGAATGACGTGGAGATGGTTCGTCGCTTGCAGGTCGCACCGGGAGAGATTCCAGAGGCTGCCGAGACGCTCCGGAGAACGTTGGCTGCAGGGACAGTGGAAGTGGATGGGAACCAGCGAACCGCGCCAGAACGCGGGGAGCATGGCGCCAGTGTGGGGAACTTAGAGCTGGATAAGGAATTCATGCAGTGCGGGATCGACGCGATGATGAGGCTGACGAATGTGGTCGCGAAGCAGCCTCGGGGGGACGGGCCTGACCAAGGCGCTGGCACAGCTGGTGCATCCAAACTGCCGAGCTGGACAATTACGAGGTATGTCCTGTGACCTTCCTTTAGGCGCTGGCCACTGATCATATGTGACGGACCAGATACGAGGTTATTCGAACGCGCAAGATTGGCGTGGGTTTCCTTTCAGACGTGTACCTCGGTCATTGGCGAAAGCTGAATGTCGTCATCAAAGTGTTTGCGCACAGTGTGTCGCGAGAGGCGTTCGTGCGCCACGTTGAGCTGTGGAACGCTCTCGATCACCCTAGCGTGTTGCCGCTGTATGGTGCAAGTAGTACGGTAGGGGAGAAGCCATGGTTCCTCGTCAGCAAGTTTTGTAGCGGCGACAACCTCGCGGTCTCGCTCAAGCGCGCGAGGGTTGTAGGGACGATGGTGGTGGGAGACGAAGCAACGATACGTGTGGATCTGTTGAGGTTTATGTATGAGATTGCCAAGGGAATGGCGTACTTGCATGGATGCGGAGTGCTGCATGGGGGTCTCAGGGTGCGCAGGTTTATTTATACACCACATTGAGTACCAGTAGTTGACACACCCTTGACAGGCGGCGAACGTGCTGGTCGACGAGAACGGCCGGTGCGTTCTCTCTGGTTTTGGTCAGTATGAGATCAAGTCGGAAGCCCGTCAATCGTATGGGCAGCCCAAGCTGAGTGAGTGTGATGGGCATGGGTCTACATGCATGAACGCTAAATCACTTTTCTTAGATCCCATTCGATGGATGGCACCGGAGATGCTGATGGACAGTGACCGGCCGACAAATGCTACAGATGTGTATGCGTTTGCAATATGCTGCGTCGAAATTCTTGGCATGGGTGACCTCCCTTGGGCAACATTAGACGACAGAGCAATCCATGGGCTCGTGATGGGTGAGTACAGCCGTTTTTAATGACCTCGGCTGACATCGATGATCTCGGTGTAGACAAGGATGAACGTCCACGGATTCCGGCCCTCGATGGCTATTTCAACGTTGCCAACGCAGTCGCGAATCTGGTGCAGTCGTGTTGGGTTCGCCAGCCAGATCATCGGCCGTCATTTTCGAACATCACTGCTTCGCTGGAAGAAGTTTGGAAACTTCATGGCCACGGCAGCCCACAAATCTGTCGCGTTACGCCCTTGCATCACGTTGGGCTAACACGTGTCACATCGACAGAGTCTTCGCCTGCGGATGAACAATACGAGACCGCCTCTGAGAGTATGAGGACTGAGGTTGAAGAAGAAACCACGGATGGCATGATGGATGTGTCGTTGACCAGTCCAGGACCAGCCTCTGGGGGGCGTGGTCGCTCCATGTATCACGTCAACGCGATCAACTACGCAGAGGTTGTCAAGGTCTCGACGCAAGTGACGTCGGGTATCCTCGATCATCAAGATGACATGCCCGCACCATCTCCGACAAGCAAATGGAATACAGACATGAGAAACGAGGAAAACTATCGCCTCATTGCGGGATCCAACCATGCATTCCATAATTCACGTGAGTTTGTCTGACTGAACGTGTATGTGTTGCTGAACCAGGTTTCAGTGACGCTTGCTCTGTGGTCCCCGACACGTGTCGAACTCGGGGCAGTTGGATACCTTTCCAAGCCCAAGGGCGAGTTTGTCACGTTGTTCAATGCGATCGACCCTCTCCAGAGTCGCGACGAGCGACTCCGTCAATTGCCGTCTATGTACGGGTATGGTAAATTTGAGATACAGAAGCGAGAGGAGGGAAAACGGAATGTGGCACAACGTGGTCTCGACGCTCTTTCTGATTTTTTGACCTTCAAGTCACGAGGGGATCGGTCGCATCCGTGCGTGTTCGCAATTCGGGAACGATTCTAGTACTAATGGGCTTACTGGATAGGGAACGAATTGCACGGCAGTACGCGTTTCCGCTCGTGCAAGGGAAACCGCTAGCACATTTGTGCGTGGAAAGGACGGTGCACTGCTATGTGGATCATTTAGAAGCACCCACGACGTGGTTCAAGCAACATGTGGACCTCATCCTGGAAGTGTGTGCGCCGCTCCATGCAATTCAAAGAGAAGACTTGATTCTAGGTGAGTGACGCATTGTGCAGCCGTTTGGCGAGCCTGACACGCGTCTTTGCAGTGGTTGGGACGTTGGAGGCACCGGATTGGGCGGTGTTTGTCTCCGATGACCATGTGGATGGTCGGGGACAGTTTAATGTGTTTGCAAGTCGGGAAGAGGGTGAGCCATGGGGTATGTATACCGTGGAGCCCGCAGTCAAGAATGGAAACACTGGACCTGGTCGATGGGTGGATGTGGGCCAAGCGACGTTTGCGAGCAAGGTGTCATGCGTCACGGGGGACGTCGCGGGTGATACTGTCATGTTAGTAGGGTTGCAGTTTGAGAAGGGGATGCAGGCGCCGACGGTGATGTGAGCTCAGGACGTTGGATATTGATGATGTTTGGTTTTTTCGACATTTGTGATACAGTATTTCTTGATTTGTATTCATGTCGAGAATGGAATATTCATGGGCCCAGGCTCTCAGACATTCTGTATCACCTGCGAGTCTGGCTGCCCGTGATCACTAGATCGGGACATGTGTTGTCCAACCCATTTTCACTATGTATGTATCACCTGTAATTCCAATGTTGTCAGACAATAACGGTGTAAACTTCCACCTGTCATCATGGTTCGTAATCGATTAACGAGCGTTATGGCGATTTGGCGAAACTACGTGTCCCTGAACACTCTATATATTGTAGGGTAACATAGTGTTGTTACTGGTGAAAACGAGTACTATGTTGCGAGTACGAAGGATCATGCAGCAGATTGACGGCCAAAACGGGTCTCGTCAGTCACAAAATCACAAGACCGGCATCGGGAATCTCGCGAGATCCCATGATTCTCCTGTCTGTTCGTTCCCCATCACGCGCCGGCCGTGTCCGCTTGTACAAAGGCGGTTGCGCACAACAAGAACGGCAAATACAAGGACAACGGCATTTCGAGAACACCAGACGCGACCCAGCTAAACGAATGACTGGTGACGTCCACTTGACCGAAAGTGCACGTACTTGAGCTAAACCCTTCGACTTTGGGAAGCCATGAGCCCGAATTCGCAAAGACGGGAATAACGAAAGACACGTCAAGTCTCCATGTCATTCATGCCATTAGATACGAAGCAGTCAAGGGTTGACCGTCCGCCTGAGCAACGTCGTACAAGCCTGAACAACATCAAGACAGGGCAGAGCATTGAGCAACCCGTCAAGGTATACGCTTGCACGTCATTCATATACCACGAGCACTAGTGGCACTTGACAAAAGTGACAAATTTTCACGAAAAAGACTCCGAAATATCGAACGCGAGGCGACTTGAACTAAAGAGTGGTTAGTGGCGTCTTTTTCTCCCATCCGCTGGACCGACATTGTACATACGTACCGTGAGTTAAACCCAAGAAAGCCATGAATGCGAACGCGCAAAACGGAGCCGAACAGCCTCTTGACAAGTGGGCTAGAATCTTAGCACGGTGTTATGCTGGCATAGTGCCTTATCGCCTTATTGCCAACATAGCCCCAAGAACGGTAAAGTCCAACGAGAGCGCAAGGGCGACACTCTGAACCCCAAAAATGGCCTAGGTAGGAAACGGTAACCGTCTAGCCGACTTGTCTGGAAGTAGGATTCGACTTCGGGTTCAGACACCGTTGGGTGATTCGGCTTGAGCTACCAGTACGTTTTTGTCAAAGACCAACTGCAAGTGAAATTCTTGTGTCGAGTTCTTGACACCACGAGTCGGATTCGTTGAACAGAAGGTTTCAATTTGAGACTGGTTCAGAGTCTCTTTACCCGAAAAACTTCCGGCATTCAGCTAGCCGGTACTTAAGCTGAAACTGCCAGACAAGACATGGCGTGCTGAGGCAGTACAAAAACTTAAGCATAATTTTCCAACTATTATCCTCGCCCAAGACAAGATCCAGCTATGCCAGCATACACACCCAAGGATGCCGTCGCTCTGCTTGCAAGGATACCCGCTATACCCGCGCACCACGCAGACCTCACGGAATTATATAGACGTCTCAAAACCCTTTTGGAGTGCTCACTGGCACCCCGTGCCAAACTACTTTCCATCCTCAAGTATGCCGCTTACATCGCACTTCTCCTCAACTGTGGTTCTTTGCCGTTCGTATGGCATAGTAAGTTCCACTCGGCAGTCGGTCCCTGCAGGACACATGGAGGACATCCAGCTCAACATCTGCTTTTTTTTCTAGTTCGGGTCTTCTCGCATATATTTGCGCCTAGACTAGATTACTATGCCCTTCGTTTCAGGCTTATGTTTGCCTCCAAGAAGGAACGAGCGCATGCGCTCATCGCATGGGCTGAAGACCTCTCACCTGTGGGTGCCAATCCATTTGAACTCATCACAGTGTACAGGCGGTGGGCAAGTACGTCTTTCAAGCGAATGAAAATCCATTACCATTCAAACTCATTTACCTGCATTCTTTCTTTAGCTATTGACGACCTTGATGTGTTTGGGCACCTCAGCAACTCGAGTTATGCCAAGGTACTTTTTCCCCTCTACTTCTCGATACAAATTAACCAATCTTCCAAGTAGGCACTTGACTCAGCACGTGCGAAGGCAGCCGTCAAGTATTTCCCCGCCTGGGGTCGTAGCGGAGGAAAGATAGCCCTCGGTGGTGAGTCCCCTCCTCAGTCCCGGTAACAGCTCCGATAACCTCTTCGCTTCCCCAGCCACCCATTATCACTTCATTCGGGAAATTGCGCCGTTAGCGCGATATGAAGTTCGGCTCAGCATTGGAACCTGGGACCATAAATGGGTAAGTCCTGCTGATACTTCCTTGTGATTGTATCAGTTAGAATCGTTCTCGATGTGCTAACTGATCGTATTTTCATAGCTCTATATTGTGGCGCGCTTTGTCACGCGTCCTGGCCGCCGACATGGCACCTATCGTTCGCCTCAATCCAGCATCCCTCCCAC
>JBBPMA010000373.1:0-12579 GCA_038090075.1 Xanthoconium purpureum | reverse complement strand
ATCAGTTAGAATCGTTCTCGATGTGCTAACTGATCGTATTTTCATAGCTCTATATTGTGGCGCGCTTTGTCACGCGTCCTGGCCGCCGACATGGCACCTATCGTTCGCCTCAATCCAGCATCCCTCCCACACCCAACGGCACTCTTGTCCAAAATGGGTCCGCTGATGTCGAACGGGCCGTGACCGCTGTCATTCAAGATAACAATGGAACCGGAAGTACCCCCCGAGCGCCCATCGTCGAACCGGATGGGGCGGTCTTGCATTGTGTCGCCGTCTCCCAGGTCTGCTTCAAACGGGGTCGCATCACCGTCCCACCCGCTGTTGTCCTTGCTTCGGATGGATTCACGAAACCGTATGGTGACGGTGGTAACGTCAACAGCGCGGGCGCGCGTCCGTACTCACACGCCAACCCCCCGCCGAATTGGATCAAGTCCCAAGCGCTTCGAGTTCCCCCTCACGGGAGTATGGAAATTTTCCGTGCTTTCCTCCAGGGTAAATGGCGTGATGCACCAGATGGCGAACGATGGTGGGAAGATGCCCTCGGAGGATCGATCGAAACGAAGCGCCAGGCGAATTTGGAGATGTTGGAGTTGCTCAAAGTGGGCTTGGAGCGGACTCGAACGTTACGTTGACGGTGACGTTCGGTCTATTTTAGTGGCTTCCTTCATATCACCTTTTTGTTCGTATATACTTATATCGAGCGTCTGATGCTGGTGTTTATTGACTATGATTATGCCCATACACCGAGGAACCGAGGTGAAAAAGTCAACTGGACCCAAGATATTGCTATGTGATGCTACGATTGACTTCTGGTTTCGACTTCTTGCTCAAAGCTTAGCTTTGCCTCCGCCTTCTGGTTGAATGACACCATGTGCTATAAAACAAGGAATGGATTGTAGGTAGTACAGTGTAAAAGTACTGGTGCTAAAAAAAGGTACATCGGCAACATCCTTCAGCATCAGGCGGGTATATACGTGTGGGTATGAAAACCGAAAATATCGAAAGTGAGAGAAAGAAAGAACGAGCGGATGACCTCCAGACGAGGCAAGGGTGTTCAAAGTTGGTTTCAAATGGGAAATTTAGCTATGTATGTTCAGTGGGCGCTTTCTGCGACGATAAGTAAATCATTGACTTGGATGAACACAAGGCGTAACGTCTTCTTCTCCCGTATTCGTTTCCATCTCGTTTGTCATGCTTTGAGGTCATCGATGACGCTCGACGGCTCAGAGCCGCACAGGCCAAGCTCCACCGCATTGAAGGCTGCGTCACCACCCTGGTGCTCAACTCCACTACCACCAACGACCGTACTCCACGACGCATTTCGGCTCGTATCCGGATGGACATCGTCCATGCCAAGCTCGCCCACAAAACGAGCAGGCCGGGAACTAAAGCTGAGCCTCGTGACGCCATTCGGATGTGTTTCGTCCTCGTCCTCGTCATAACTCTTGCCATACTTCCAAGCTTTGCCACGAGCGATCCAAAGAATAATCAACAAAGGCGAAATTACCTATTAGTCGTCAGCCGATCCGTGGGTCGACGGGATCCCTGCTCAAGTGATGGCTCACCTGAATGTGGCTCATCGTCGCTAGGATGATCGTCTGTCCCGGACTTCGTTGGATACACAGTACCAAAAACACGATCGACCATGTGCCATAAAGTGCTGCAGATTCAATCAACATCGTCGCAATGCTCATGTAGGGGGACTCCGTTTTTCGACCTAACGTTGCGGGAAACCAGCGACCGAATAGGAGATGAATGTGTACGTAACACGAGGTTAAAGGTAACAAGAGAAAATGCCACGTTAGCAAACAGCCCCAATGATTGTTCGGATACGGTTATGCTCACCGAACAGGCGTTCCAACTGGACCTTGTGCCAATACAGTCGTGCAGCGATCAACACCGTTGTGAGGACGTTCAGAGAGAACGAGAGTACATAATATGCAAGCAACATGTTCTCTGAGAGATAGAATATCCTCCCGAAGTCTGCCTCCCCTTGGAGGACAATGGTACTCAATCCTATGGCGAATACACGTTAGTTTGACGTGGGTCTTTGACTACCTATAACATGGTCCACTCACCAATGACCCCGAGGTACATTGCACACGGGAAAGGAATGATCCATCTCGCGTACGGAATTTTATAATAAAACACGATGAACCTGCAAAGCTGCATACTCAAACATGAGCCCCTTCCAACGTATGTACAGGAATGGGCACTGACAATCAAGGCGTCCGTCATCCAAAGTATCGTCAGAGCGCTGATGTCGGTGATGATCATGATCTTCTGACCAGCCATGAACATGATGTAGTATTGATAAGGACCTCCAGAATACAACCGGTTTTCGACGTAGGCCACGATCGCGTCCTGAGAATTGCCAGCGGTATACACCGTTGCCAGTACGAACAAGACAGACGTGTAGACGAGGTAAAAAAGCGTCTTGCGCCATTCCGACCGGGACCTCGAGAGCGAGTTGGAATGAGAGCCGGATCGGGTATTGCGCCGAAATAGCTTCTTGAGGAGGGAATAGGTGGTCATGCAGTAGAGGCTAATCAGGACGCCATAGGTAACCCCAAGGAGTGTCGTGGCTGCTATCAGGTTGATGCGATCATTGAGGAGGTCCGCGCTAGTCTCGCCGCTCCCTGCACTGGTTGAAATCGCAGACGTCACGTTGGGCATCATGGTCATCGCTGCCACGAGGACCGTACGTAGTGCGGGAAAGCTAGGCGTGACTCGGTGCAGCGGGCAAGATGGTCGAAATGAAAGTCAACCTTCGCCTCCCATTATGAACGCACTCCAAATGACCGTGTGCAAGGGACCATACCTCACATATAATTTATCAATACGGGGGTAACAGTACTCAAGCTTGACGGCGCAGTAAAGTTCATCGTGGGACATCGCAGTGATTAAACTCTGATAACGGTGATCCGAGTAATGATTTGTACGTTTCATGTCATCGTGGTCAGGGTCACAGAGACGAAAATCGCAGTAAGAGGAACATTAGATTGTTCAGAAGCCTGCTCAGCAGCTTAGGCCGACGGATGGGAGGCCCATCGCGGGGAAAGGACTATACATACAGTGTTGCCGCACAAAGGAAAACCACTGATATGTGGAGTGCCTCTCCAGGCCCTGCACCACCTTTAACCTGACAGAGGGAAATTGGGTGAGTTTATACCTGCATGCGGAGACCATAGGAGCAGCAGAATCTTACGGAGTCTTGTGAAGTCCATTCCCGTCGTTGGGGTACTGAAGGATGACTAATTAGTAGCGCACCTGACGGAACAAGGGCCGAAATTACAGATTCACAAACGCTGGTGACGTCAGAACACAAAGGGAAATAAAAGAAATGTTCACATACATAAGTAGCGAAATCAGATGTTTTAATCTCAGTTCTAACCACGACAAAGAGATAACGTACCAGGAAGAACATACAGCCGAATGACTGAAATACCGCCTGAGAATAGGCCGAGGACATAAGTGTTAGCTCTGTATCCTATAATAGTACATCCGATGAGAAGGTGCCTGAGCTGGTTGCTACGGCGCACTTCGCTGTCAGCAGCTGACAAGACTCTATACTCAGTATAGTACTTACCTGTACGCGCACTCATCCCAATCTAGAACACAATTACTCACCATACAATGCATTGACCTGGTACGGGCTCGTCGATGGCTCTGTCATCCCACGGAGCTCCCCCCATATGTACGCAACTCGACGCTGACATTTGCACGTCCGCAACGTTTCAAGTCGGTCGGTCATTGGACACTGCCAACTTCCATCACATTGAACCTTTGAAGAAGTTGACTTGGAACTTCCACAAAGGTCGAAAAGGATAGAGGAACGCGTTTTGACAGTGCGAGAGGTCGGCAAGACTACTAGTTTGACAGTCTGGCGCGCTGACCATCATAAGGTTGGTTGCCACGGGTCTTGTAGTAAAGCTTCAGAAGGAAAGTATCGACTGCTCGCATTCATATTTGGGCACGTGTCTTTGCCTCAGTCGCCAATCTTTCAAGTTCCAACGCAGAAGAGGTGTAAATCAAGTTGCAGCCTCGTTCTGGTAAGCTGCCAACTTGCAACTTTCGCAAAGGTCTCATTGTCCAATGTCAACTTGTTGCAATATTATCACTGTTATCAATCACACAAAGGCTGGACCAAGCAGCACATTGGCTCTAGCCTACTCGATGTCGACAACGTCCACAACAGCCACCAGTTCCCAAGGATCTGCGGACTTCACAAAGCATAATCGCCCTCTCGCACCGTCGAAACAGACGTCTGTTACATATCCTGGACCTTCAGTACGGTTCCACTCAGGGAGCGAAGGCTCTCCAAATGCAAGCGTGCATTCATCTTGCGAAGCATCGACGGTGAACTTCAAGATGGGGCAGACCATCGACTCGCCTTGGGAGACATCTTCGTAGTGCGCGATATAGAAACCCCTCAGATGACCGTCATCAGAGCAATCAACACATGGAGGACAGTCTCCAAGTCTGTATTCGCGCAGCTTTGTGCTTTCCTTGATTTCCTCGATCATGGTGATCGCTAAGACTTCGTCGCTAGAAGACCCTGGGAGCGTCAAGCCATTGATGACATAGAGCTGACGGTTGAAGTCGTGTTCCAACAGCCTCACATTGGTGGATCCGGTGGTGCGGTCGACTTTGGAATTTCGCAAGAGGGTGACGTGATCGAAACGGTGGTCCAAAACGCCTTCATGAGAGAGGCGCATGGTACCTTTGCCATTACCGTCGGAAGACCCCTCAGGAGGAACAGTGAATGCTTGTATGACGGTGAAGAGCACTCCAGGGGAGGATGAATATCTGTGGAGGACGATGACATGCGTCTTCGTGAGCACGAAGGATTCGGGAGTTGATCGGAAGGTGGACTTAGACTCTACGTAGTCCCTGGTTTCTTTCTGGTTTTTGGTGAGCAGGTCAAGCACGTCATTCACATTGACAACCGCGTACCAGGGAGATTCGAAACTCTGGGAAGTCGTAGAAAATGCGCGTTCGCGTGTCGAATATTAATCCCTCGCCCGGGATACAGAGGAATGGCGAACTTCCACTCTCAAGTTTGACTTCGAGATCGAGCGCATATTTAGGGATGTCGAAGACAGTGGGGTTGTACAGCTGGCCCTGCGCGCTATTCATCCGAAGCTCTAAAAGCCTCCTATAAGAAGAAAGGGAGGAAGGTGAACAACGTGCGCACAAAGGCCACAGTAACCAATGCAAGCGTACCACCATGGTATATCCGGGTCTTCGTGGCTCAACAACACATACAAGAGGCACTGCCCTTCCTCGGACGTTACCGAACCTACATCCCATGTCTCAACTGGCTCTTCGTGCTCCCATATAACCCGCCGTCTTTGTTCCGAGAGAGTGGCAGCGTCATACAATACGATACGTGTGCCTGATTCACATCCGATGACCCATTTTCCTGCAAGAAGCTTAATGGGTCCAGCTGGCTGTTGTTCGACCCGGAGCTCGACGCTGGACGTGCCTCGCATTGGCTTGGTCATCCATGCTCGCGCCACCTTTTCTGCTTTTACGAGTGCCTCCTCGAGATATGCAGCGGATTGAAATGGAAATGGCCCGGGGGGACGAGACAGCCACGAATTCGCGTATAAATCCCTCCAGATCGAAGCACGGTAAGTGATGGCACGGAACAACCTCGAAACCTGCCACAGAACGCCCATCGTAAGCCGAAAATCGCACCAACAGCAATTTGGAGACTGACCACACGCCATCTGATGACATCCTTTGCGCTCGAGTAGCTGAGAACACGGCACAGGGCGTCGGCTGGGAGAATACACGAAGCTTCCATATTGTTACCAGAGCAAAAGCAAGGAATTCAACTTGGTGCAGGTACGTTGAACTCCGCCGCTTATTAGAACATATCAAGTTACGTTACGTCGTCGCATTGACCAGTTTCTGGCACAGAAGAGCAAGTATGTACTCGCCGTAGGATACTAATAATATTATTTCCTTTCTGGGTTCTTCGCATGGCTAGGAGGGCCGGACTAGAAGTCAATGAATCTATCGACCTCAACCTACTCAACGTCCACGACAACCAAAACCCGCTGCTTCCCTTCCTCAGACCGAACAAAACATAGTCTCCCCCGGATACTATCAACATACATCAAAACGGGACTTCCGAACGTGAACGTGCAGTAGAAGGTTCAGACATGGTTGTGCACGTGCACGCAGAGGCGTGAATCATTCGGAGAAGACGAATAGACCCGAATGGTATGGTTGTTGTTGAATGAGGGAATATGTAGGGAAGTGAGAAAAGAACGATGGCACGAGAACAGGAGAACTCCACGGAAGATGAAGATGGGGTGGAATAGCGGGGAT
Source organism: Xanthoconium purpureum (assembly GCA_038090075.1). NCBI lineage: Eukaryota > Fungi > Basidiomycota > Agaricomycetes > Boletales > Boletaceae > Xanthoconium > Xanthoconium purpureum. The sequence continues at coordinate 6,237 of JBBPMA010000373.1, read as the reverse complement.
TTGAGTTACCTAAGATTGCACACAAGGATGAGGGGGAACAATATTAATGCCGTAGACTGAGGCTGGGTGAGCCTTGAGCTGATTTTTGTGGTCATATTCCCCGCCGAACATGCCGGGAAGGCGTCATCAACGAAGGAGAAGAGAACGAAACAACTGACCTATACCCTTCCGCTCCTCGATGACTCTGAATGATAGTAGCTCCACTTGCCGAGCGCCGGCAATGGCTACGAACGGGAAACTATAGGGCAAGGATTCTGGGTCACTGGTTACTAGTCACCAGCGCGCAAGACATCATGCCGCACAAATCCTTCTTCCTTCAAGGGAAGAGGGACGGGAGTAGGCCAACAAATATTGCGATGGGTGACTTTTACAGCAGGATCTGAATCTTGGCGATAATGAAATCCGGAGTCTTACACCGACTTCATCGTCGCCAAGAGGTCGACCAAGGACTTGAATGCCGATTTGCTAGCGTTCAAGATAACGCCGAAGTGCGACTACGCGACTATCCCGTGGCTATTGCAAAGCGACAACCCCAAGTTTCGTAGGACACAGCACGCTCGTCCTCCAGTCAACATGCAACAATTTTCAAAGTCTGGGTAGAAGGGAAGAGCAAGTTGCATGAGTTTTGAGATAACAGCCGACTGGAGGCTATTAGTATAAGCGAACAGAGTAGTCTCAACGTGTGTCGCCGATCGCTGGGGCTGCGGCGGGGCAGTACAGCTCCATGCCTTCTCACCACTTGGCAGTAAGCCCACCTGTTCGTCAATTCTCTCATAACACATCACGATGAACACTCCCTTTCCAACCGTGGCCATCGACGTGGTATGTCTTTCACACCCTTCCTGCTCATGCTTCGTTTGACGCTCTGATCTTCCGTCGTCGTTGTCTCCACCGCTCAGATCCTCGAACGACACACCGCCAAAGAAGTCCTCAATGCGATCCTTCATTCCATACTCTTCCACCGTCTCTTTGGAACAGTCAAGCCTCAGACGTTTGACGTACTCGACGTGACCATGGTCAGTGGGTAGCTTCCCCAATACCCCTTCCTTCCTTCCCTCCCAAGTTCCTGTCGAGTCTCGCCCTGCATTTCCCTTCACCTCCTCGTTCTGGTTCAAGGGGACGTGATGACTGACATTGACGTTTTGCTTCTCGGTCCGGATCAATCGCCATTCACACAAACCGTCACAACACAGCCTGGTGTCGCAGATCCCGAAATGGAACAACTCGTCAACGAAAAAGTGGATGTGTTTTGGAAAGGGATCGAGAGTGGATCGAATAAACGTGGACAGGTCCCGTCTCCCGTGTCTTGTCCACCCGCGGCCCGCGTGCTGATTGCTCCCCGCGCACGACGTATAGATCCTGGTCACTTTTTCGGAAAAGAAGCCTAAAAAGTCGTGGTTCCAGGTGTATGTTGGGGAAGAGGACGTTCCATGGGAACAATGGTGAGCCGCCCTCTACACTCCTCGTTCGATCCCGACTCTATGATATGTCTCACCCACCAGGATCGTGAACGCAGAACTAAGACAACCGAAATCAGAACGAGGTACGCCTCCACGTACTCGTTTCGCTTCGTTAGCGCTTATGCATCTCTTGGATGTGGTCATTTATTGAACGAAATGACGCACGGCTCCCTCACTTGCGGTGACACGTAGACCGTCACGACTTCAGCACCACCCTGGCCGCCACCTTAACCAACGCCCTCCACGTCATGCTGACCTATACCTCGTCTGAGAAGGGTCGTACAGCTGTTCCGCTCATCACCAACGCCACGGGCATCTCTCCATTTCCCATCCGCATCACGGTCAAAGTGGACGGGGTCGAGATCGGGTGAAACTTGCTAGATCGTCATTAACATTGCCACGTCGTTCCCTTTAAATGGGTACCCCTCCGTGATACTGTGAAACCTCCGACCAGTGACACTGACGCTTCACACTTTCGTTGCATGCACTTTCGTACGTTAGAGTCCATGGAATTGCAAAGCTGTATAGCTACATTAGTACCTAACATGCATAACATCGACGACTTGTACTGTAAAAGGTTGTCTCGAATTCCACAACAATTCTTATAAGCGTTTAACAGAGCCGCGCACGGTATCTCCCAAAGTCATCTACAGCGGCCTGGTATACCACATTAAATGCCTCTTGTTTATGGACACGATTCTCCTTGCCAGCGCGCTTGAACAGTTCTGTGAAACGACGTCCTCAATCGCCTTCGTCGCTCTCAAGCCGTGAGTAAACACACGTACCGAGGAAGCGTTCGCCAACCCACAACCGCAGCGGCGCATTCCCAACGCCGTCTTTGGTCTGCGTCTCGTCGGAAGGCGGCGCACCCACTTCATGTCCCTCCTGTTTCTTTGGATTGGCTCCCATACCCGCACCTAGCGTTTCACATACGGCGAGGACCTCCATTGCATGTGCCGGGGCAGTATACACGTATTGCGCACCGACCACAGCCAGTACCAACGCACGCAGATAATTATCCCCTGCGGCGCTGAGCAACTCAAGCGCATGCTTCAAGAGCGACTTGGACCGGATGATGTGCGAACGCGCCAGCGCAGCCGATATGAGCTCCCCAAGCGCGGGTAGTGGTGCGGAAGCACTTGACGAACACCGTGCAAGTGCATCCTTGACGAGAGATGCGGTGGATGCGTCAAGTTGTATGCTGGCTTGTTCAGCGGAAGAGGTGGCCGAAGGCGGTGGCGGTTGGACACCAGAAAGTCCGATGCGGAGAAGGGCTTCGCTAGCACGCGCTGCTGCAGCTATAAACCCCCCTCCGAGTGGCAGACCTGATCCAACAGGACTGGCACCATCGTGGTGAGCAGCGACACGATACGAGGTTCCTGCACGCTCCGTATCTCCCAGCGCGTGTGCGAGGTGTCCCTGAAGAAGCGCAACGCGAGCGGCATAGGCAGGGAAGAAGTCGTGCGTACGAGTATGAGCAATTAGTGTGGCGAAGTGCTACCAAAATTGTTTTCAATGGTGTATATGCTAGGAGTAGGGTATAAACTCACGCTCTCTGCAGCGTCAAAGTCACTCCTTTGGATTGACACCTAGAGTATGAGTTGTAAATAGAGATAACATTAAGGGGAAGCTCGCTTACGGTTACAAGTTCGCTTAGCAAGTCTGCCTCAATTCTGAGGGCGTGTTGTTCGACAGCAGATACATCACCATGAGATGCCCACAGGGGAACTGGGTGTGGGTGAATACAGATAGTTGAGTCGCCCGTAAAGTGAGAGAGCGATTAAGATTTACTGTTGATTCTGATAGGCCCTTCTTTACCCAGACGACCTTGCCTACACTGCACCACACCACACTCTGCAAAGACTCGTTTCTTAGGACGACGAGACACTGGATCCCGTTTCGCAACAGCAGAGACAAGAAAGGTTAGTAGAAATAAAACGTGTGGATGGGTCGTCTGTAGAAAAATGGAATCATGTCCCGGAAGGGGGATCTGGTGGTAAAGTCAGCAAAGGTGAGCAGGGCAACGGAGACGAGGCGTACTTCCACTAGACCATCTGAATCAGCACCACCTACCAGCGCACCACCATCCATTAGGGCATGTAAGGCAGCCAGTCGAGCATCAGCTGCACGCGCGCGGCCTCCGTGCGTATGGAAAGTGACACCCAAGATCAGAAGATGCGCAGTGAGGGCAAGGGTGAGGCTATCCACGGCCTTTGGTCTAGGAGTGGACGGCGGTTCTTTTACGGGTGAAGAGGTAATGGCAGGGTCGCCCACTGTTTGAGACTGCGACTGAGAAGAATCACTGCTGTGCACGTCCTGCGCCGTTATCGAGTATGATCTCATCAAGGCCTCCGTAGCGTCCGGTTTTGCTGGTTCGCCTTCTTGACCTTTCACGGGTTTCTCTTCCGTGGGGAATACCAGTTGTAGCGCCTTTTCTGCAACCGAAAGTGCATCACCGACCAGATCCCACAGGCCAGCGCCAACTAAGATCCTAACACGCAAGACCGCCACCAGATCCTCGATAGCTGGATGTCTGTTTTGCGTAGCGAGAGTAGAGAGTGTTGTGATAGCTGAGAGTGCGGCTTGTAGTTCGGGCGCAGAGGGTGCAGCAGAATTGGATGTACAGTTTACAGGAGATGTCATATGCGTGATAAGGGCCAAATGAGCAATGTACACGACAGAAGGGGGATCCGAGGACATGAATGATGCAATGAGCCTCCGCAACAGCGCACGTGCATATTTAGTGTTGTTACTTTGAAACGCGAACTGTGCGTTGAGGAGTGACAGGTGGTGGCGGAGTGGACGGAGAGAAGGATGCTAAAAAGTACTCATCAGCGAACTTACGGACAAACTTGGCTATATGCGCAAGTCTCGCACCTTTTGCGCTATTAAGAGCTGTAAAGATGGACTATCTTAGCTATTGCACGGAGGAAAAAGTAAGACTGAACGTACCCCCTTCCCAATGGCTTTCTCAACCTTACAGAATAATATGGGCACAGAGATCTCTTGTTCGATGAAAGACTCACCTCCGCATCCATTCCATTCGCCCAAGCATGCTCTCCACTAGCCATGAAACCGCTATTGATGACTCTTAGTCCTACCTCGGCTAGACCAGTCCAAGCCCGACACTCCACGTCTGGAGTCAGCATTTTTAGTCCAAGACACGTTCTAAGCGCTCTGAGCGATAAAAAGAGCGACAGTGAATACCGCTCATGACTGGGTGGAAGGGCCAGTAGCCCTGGGAGCGCGAGGAGGAGCACAGGAGGAGGTAGGGGTCGGAACATCGACAGGGATTGCGGCGGTGCCGATGATGGCGGTGGTAGCGCGGAATTATCCACGTTGTCTGGGACGTGGTCCGTGCGCTGCCGTTTCTGGGGGCGGGGGTTGTGGTCGTCCATCACGATGAGAGTCAAGAGGTTGGCTGCGCGTGACAGCCAATTACGCGTGTCACGCGTAAATGGGTCTGTGACAGATCGCGTCGCGGCGTGATCTCATGACATATAAATTGTTTCTTCTCGAAAACTGAGCGAGACGACTCTACTGGTCCAAATCTGCTATCGTCGAAGGGGTCAGTACATGCAGGTGTAAGATAAATGGACCAGAAAAGAGCCGCGACTTACAATCGTAGGTGATGAGACTCTTCACATATTCATTTCGAAGCTAAAGCGCTAACTGTTCATACTGTACAGTATCGTCGGAAAACAGTCGAACCACTCAGCCGGAATGCCACCTGGCGCGGTACGAATATACCAGTCCTGTCTCCGCTTCTAACTCGGCCGCGTCAACCAGCGTTTTTGCAATTGCGTTTCCGCGATCAGCATCGCCTCGCGAGCTCCTGGATCAATATGTCAGCGGTGTTTTTGTTCTATTTTCTCGCGATGAGACTCCTTCGCACAAAGTAAAAGCAAAGCAGAAAATCCTGTTCGTTTTTCTTTGAACCTAGCTCGTCCTGTTGCAGGCTTCTCCGATGACACCCACCCATCGGGATTGGCGATCGGGAGATGGTGGTGATGCCTTGTACAACTCCTATTATTCCAATGTACGTCAGACGAGTTAAAAATAGGCACCGCCTTTGTGCCCGTAAACGAATATCGTCCGTTTCACTCTGTTTCTTGTTCTGGTTTTGACGTCTGTTAAGGAAAGTGAGTAAAACCACTGGTCAAACCCTAACACGATATCCACCTGGTACTTCATCTATTTGGTGCTGCGGAAATCGTCGTTGGGAGCATTACATTTTCAGACTGCCCGATAAATGGACGGTATTGGAGGGCAAGGAGCAATGCATATTGCCGGTAGAACTTATTCTCCACATCCTCTACACCAATCCCCGTGATATCATCCGATGCAGGACGGTAAGTTTGCTTCTGTCCGTTGAATTGTAGTTTCCAGAGATCGAGTACAATTTCTTCTTTCCTGCAGGTCTCGAAGTGGTTCCGTGCCATCACTCACGATCGCGCTATGTGGAAGGGTTTGTAGATGGATGCACCCTTCGTTCGCCCGCCTGGACCATTTCCGTCTCAGTCTACTGCCTCTCGAGCGCGTACTATGGAACTGTATTTGCCAAAAAATTCCCGCGATTCTTTCTGGTGTTGACGCATGCGATATAGACCATGTCAGTGCGATACCGAGCGCGGGTCGTGCGATTTAGACATCACGGGCTCGACTTCAACGACGTACTTACCGGCCCCCAAGCACCACCTCTCGTCTCGCACCGGTGCATCCCCGACGGCTTCCATTGAGCATCAACGCTTGTCCAGCACCTTCTACCATGTCCATG
>JBBPMA010000372.1:0-27243 GCA_038090075.1 Xanthoconium purpureum | reverse complement strand
GGCTACTCATAGCAGAGCTTCAAGGTCTGAAGGATTTCTTCTTCACTTCTTCCCTGAGTTTTCAAGGTCTGGACATAAGCATCCATGGGAGTGATGGGGTCAATGGTGGTGGTAGTGGGGGTGGAGGTGTCCATGGAGTGAACTTGCTGGGAGCGATGGTTGGGTGGTCGAGATTGGTTCTGGAAGGATCCTTTGTAGGTGTTGCAGTGGTCTGCATTGTGTCCCTTTTTGCAACATTTGAAGCACAGACCTTCTTGGATGCATCGAGCACGTTCCGGAGGAGTGAGCTTTTTGAGATGTATAAAATCCATGTCCATAGCGTCTGGATCCCGGGTGGTGCGTGAGGAGGATGAGGATGAATGACCAGGATCATGTCCTCCCCGAAGGGCAAGGATGCGTGTCTTCTGGGTGTGGAAATCTCGGGCTTTGTTAATCCATTCCTGGATTTTATCGGGGGGTGTCGACATGGAAAGGATCATGGTAGAGATCTGGGGGTCTAGTCCAGCAGCAAAGTGTGCCATGGTTTCTTTAGTATCACCCATCTGGGCTTTAGCAGCGAGGGTCTGGAACCTTGTAATGTAAGTTTGGAAACCATCGTCGGTGTATTTTTTGCCATCCTCAGTTTTCCTTTCCTCCTTTCGTTGTCTGAGCTTGTATAGGTCATTCTGGGATGTTTCCACTAGGTCATAGGGATAGAGGGTGGATGCGAAGTTTTCCACTAACTTGTTGAAGGTCTTTTCCATAGCAGGGATGGCACTACTAGTCATCTTGTCATACCACATTTCAGCGAATTGAGCTCCTCATCCCTTGCTCATTTTGTTGAGAGTAGTCATAATTTCCTCATTGTCATTGGTATAGATAGAGGAGTTGATGGCAAAGTAGGCTTTCATCGCTTTCATCCATCAGATGGCGTCCTCTGGATCTCCTGAGAAGTCAGTGGGGAGTGCTGCTTTCAGTTCAGTGGTTCTGGTGGTGGTAGACATTGGGTTCGCAGGGGGGACTGGAGGGTTGACTGGGGCTGGGGGTGGCGGGGGAGGGGGGGGTAGTGTTATCAGGTTTGTAGCAACAGGGGGAGCAGGAGGACCAGGGAGAGCAGGTGGTGCTGAAGGAGTGGGAACAGAGGAGGCAGTGGGGATGCCTGAGAATGAAGGGAGGTTCATTAAAGCACCAGATGAGCTGGTCGAGGGTATTAAGAATGCCAGGGGAGAGCGTTTCCTAGGCGATGGTTGAAGTGCTGGGTTGAGGAAGGGTTTTCCTGCCGTTACTCGCTTTCCAGGAGATGGGGGTGCCAGTAGTTCAAGGAAGTGACCAGGTTCAACAGGGGATAGTCTTTGGGGGGTGGTTGCTAGGTCTAGGGGGTTCTGGGTGTCCTGGGGAGTTCCGGTTTCCTCCAGATCTTTGGGAGCTCAAAAAATTCCTCTGGGGCATCGAGGAAAAATCTTGGGTGGGCTGGGGTGGTCCTACTCCTGAATAGGAGGGACATTTTGTTACGCGAGTCAACAGACTTGCGTCAAGGTCAAAGGTTTACTTACTCTGAGGGAGGTACTCACAAAGAGACACTGCGTCCTCAAAGAAGTTTCAAGGGAAAAAGAACCAGGTCACAACTTAGGTATGTCGTGGATCACAAGACTGACGCTGTAATTGCGCAGAACAAGAATAAGGAGAAGGTACAGGCTAGGTGGGTATTTAAGTACTACTGATTACCTAATAGGAATCTAGTAGAACGATGTGGAAGGTGGGAACATGTGACTATTGCTAGAGAAATAGTCAGAGGAGCAGATAGTCCTGTTGAAGAGACAAGGGATCAAAGAGGAAGAAGTATGGGGGCAGCAAAGATGTTGAAAGTAAGTAGATAGTTAGTCTCCTCCTCATGATAGGGAAAGAGATCTAAGTAGACTTGGCGTATAGTGCAAATGAGAAAGAAAGTGTGGTTAAGAAAGATGATCATAACAAACACTGTATTTACATAGAACAAGAATGAAGAAATGGTACAGGCTAAATGGGTATTTAAGTACTACAGATTACCTAATAGGAATGTCATAGAACTTTAAGGAAGGTAGGAACACGTGACTGTTACGAGAGAAACAGTTAGAGGAGAAAACAGTCCTGTGGAAGAGAGAGATATTAAAGAGAGAGAAGTACCAGAGAAGCATGGATGTCAAAGGTAAGTAGGTAGTTGTCCTCCCATTCATGATAGGGAGAAAAGGAAAAGTACACTCAACATGTAGTGTGAATGAGAAAGAAAGTATGGATAAGGAAAAGGATCATAACATCAGCCATGCCCCAGACCCCCACTAGTTCTCCACTTCATGAACTCTGGCTTTGTCACCTGCAAAAGCATGGTGTCTCATTTACTCCAGGACATGCAGCCAACTGACCAGCAGAAGTTCATACCCTGGAAGGCCATCTGGGCTTTGTCAACTCTGTTGCCTATTCATTCAACAACACTCACATTGTTTCTGGCTCAGAGGACAACACCATCAGGGTTTGGAGTGCAAGCACTGGCCAACCTGTGGCAGATCCATTTCAGGGGCACACAGATCAAGTCTACTTGGTTGTCTATTCCCTTGATGGCAACAACATTGTCTCTGCCTCCTATGACAGTACTGTCAGGATTTGGAAAGCAACTACAGGTCAATGTGTATTAGGCCCATTTAAGGTGCACACAGATAACATCTTGTCTGTTGTTCACTCATCTGATGGCACCCACATCATCTATGGATCTGAGAACAACACCATTATCATTTGGAATGCAGCCTCTAGTCAATGTGTGGCAGATCCATTCCAAGAACACACAGATTTGGTTCTTTCTGCTGCCTATTCACCTGATGGGAAACATATTGTCTCTGGTTCTTCAGACACCACCATTAGAATCTGGGATGCAATCAATGGGCAGTGTGTGGCAGGTCCATTTGAGGGGCATACAGATCAAGTCTTGTCTGTTGCCTACTCACCTGATGGTGCCAATATTCTTTCAGGATCTGGGGACAAGACCATTAGAGTTTGGAATGTAACTTCTGGTCAGTGTGTGGCAGGTCCATTCCAAGGGCATACAGATTGGATCCTTTCTGTTGCCTATTCACCTGATGGCAACCATATTGTCTCTGGCTCAAAGGACAACACCATCAGGATCTGGAATCTAAGCACTGGTCAATGTGTGGCAGGCCCATTTCATGGACACACAGATGCTATTCTTTCTGTTGCCTATTCACCTAATGGAACCCATGTTCTCTCTGGCTCAGGAGACAAGACCATGAAAGTTTGGAATGCAACCCCTGATTCATCTATGGCAAGTTCATTCCATGGGCACACAAATATTGTTCGTTCTGTTGCCTATTCATCTAATGGATTCCACATTGTCTCTGGCTCAAGGGACAAAACCATTTGGGTTTGGGATGTTGCTACTGGGCAATGTATAGCAGGTCCAATTAAAGGGCATGCAGATGAAGTCACCTCTGTTGCATATTCCCCTGATGGAGAACATGTTGTCTCTGGCTCATTTGACAAGACTATCAGAGTTTGGGATGTCACTGGTCAAAGTGTAGCAGGTCCATTAGAAGGGCATATGGATGCTGTCACTTCTGTTCCCTATTCTCCTGGTGGTGCTCATATTGTCTCTGGGGCAAAGGACAACACCATTAGGATCTGGGATGCAATCAATGGTCAGTTCATGACAGGTCCATTGAAGGGTCACACAGATCAAGTCTACTGTGTTGCATACTCACCAGATGGAACCCACATTATTTCTGGTTCTAAGGACAAGACCATCAGAGTTTGGGATGGAGCCATTGGAAAGTGTGTGGCAGATCCACTTGAAGGGCACACAGATTCTGTTGGCTCTGTCACTTATTCACCTAATGGCACTAATATTGTGTCTGGTTCAGATGACAGAACTATCAGAGTCTGGAGTGTAGCCTCTTGTCAATGTGTGGCAGGTCCACTCCAGGGGCATACAGATTTGATTCCCTCTGTTGCCTATTCACCTGATGGGAAGCATATTGTCTCTGGCTCAAAGGACACCACCATCAGGATCTGGGATGCAACCACTGGTCAATGTGTAGCAGGTCCAATCCAGGGCCATACATACTGGGTTACCTCTGTTGCCTATTCACCTGATGGCAACTCCATTGTTTCTGGATCTGCTGACAATTCCATCAAGGTGTGGAGGGCAAAAGAGCTTGCTTCCTTTGGTGACTTCTATGAGGAAAATGGCTGGATTAGGTCTTCCAAGGTTGGTTGCTATGGCTGGATTGCCCCTTGTAACAGGCATGCTTTCCAGCTTCCTATTCATTCTTTAGTGATAGCTTCTCACCCAAGCTACCAAGTTGATCTTGGCATTAAATCTTTCGCTGCATAGTTTTGTACTTGAAGCTAGTCTGCTTTGGTAGTTACATATGTTACCTCTCATTGGAATCTCTTTGTAAGAGTGAACAATGTCACACTCACGTTGATTTGTATGTGATTGCAATAGCAGATTGTACAAATAAAGTGAAATATGCAACATCTTGGTATCCTCACATTTGACTGGAATTACGCTTTCCGTCACTGCCTCCGCACCTGGCAACATCAACAGCAACTCTCCGGTCCTTTTCCCAAAGACAGCAAACAAACCCGTCTGAGGGCTGCGCGTTCAGCACAATCTTGATCAGCGCCAACCAATTCCCGTGACGTTGGGGAACGTAAGATGGGGCTGGATGGGCTGTATTGTTTGGCGGCAGCAAGGACGCCTAGAGGGTCGTTAGACAAGTGTACTACAAAATATCTGAGAATTTATCACCAGAGATATTCTGCAGAAATCATTGTCAGAAACCCTTGGCTGAGTAATCTCCTGGGTCGGTGTGCATTACTGACCACGATGATATAGCCCCTTCATGTCGGCTGCCAACGGAGTATTGATCACCCTCGAAATACATCAGTCTGTAAGCCATGAGTAAAAACGAGAATGTGTGTCGGGAAAGCACCTACGATATGACGCAACGCCGCCGCCGCCACCACCACCACCACCTCCCCGACGCTTTCAATCACCAATGTGGGTCATCCACGACCCGAGCTACGAGTGCTAGTGGAGGTTGAAGGCGCCTTCAATGACACACCACGAACATGCTCAAGGAAATGAGCAACATTCATAATCTCATCCGTGTCGTGGTTCAGCGAGGCATCCAGGCCGAGAGGGCAATAATGATGGAGCTTCGGATCAAGGCTGGATTTAGGGATGGGATTATCAGTTGCACCATCACAATCGACTGAAGAGACCACCTCTATCCTGGCGGTACAACACAATTTCTGAGAGACTAATAACCGGATTGACCGTTGAATCCACTTGACCAATCTCGACGATTTCCGGCCGTCCAACTGATGAACTGCACGTCCACGTGCTCATGAGTATTGTCAGGTCCGAATTAGGGTATAAAATCGTACCTGCCACGTCGAACCTAGTTGACTGTAGCAATGCATCGAGGACTGCGTGGTAAACTCTGCGTTGATCGAATACACCTGGTCCAACAACGCTTGCTCCCGGTACGAAGACGAAACCGAGATTTGGTGCGAATGTTGCCGAACGCGAACGCTAAGAAGAGGTGTCGTGTCATGTGCACTGAACGGTTGAAACCGAGAGACTCTACGCACTCACACCATGATCACGCTTGGATAGCGTCCCTCGGTCGTACGACTCGCGCCGAACTCATCTACCGAGGAAGGAACGACCAAACTCGATTCGCCCTAACCGCGTGGCTCCTGTGGTATCCCGGTCATCCACACATTTTCCTCAGCTTCACCATGATGTTCGAGACCTGCATCCATTGATAGATAAAATATAGGAAAAACCACAAACTACACATACCACTGGAGGCAGGTACGCCCATGAAGAGGACGTGGTTCGTGGGTCGCCATCCCTGCTCGTACCTCACAGGGATACACGGACATGCGACGTGGACATCAGGTGGTGGTGATCAGGCTGTATGAGTATACTTTTTCGTGCGATTTTTTGGTAGAGGGCTATCACCGAACACGAAAATTATAAATAACATTAACCAAATGTACACGCTTTGGAGGGGGAAAGGCTATGTACTTACCTCCAAGGCGATCGTCAAGCAATGGACCACCTTTTGTTCAATGACATATCGAGGCGCGACATTCGCTGCTCTCGGAGTGAGTCTTGCCAGTACACTCTGATCACCAAGAACCCCGAGTTGTCAGGTGTTGCAACGATGGTTCAATGCGAGCCTCTGTCTGCTTCTGCAGGGCGTCCATGGCCACATCGAATGATGTGGGCGTAGTGTGGTCGACTAGAAAGATCGCTGAGATCGTGAGAGATTTTTGACTCCGTTCCCAAGCGCGTTTCCCGAGTCCTCTCCTCCGCACCCATTTCCACACAACCCACGCTCTTCTTGCTTCCTGTAAAGTCGCCGACATACATGCCTCACAACCTTGAAACCTTGATATCAAGTGTCGCGTGGTACATCCTGGAATGATCGTTTCGCCGTAGAGGGACCATCACGCGTCAAGCACCACAAATTCCATGTAAGTCTCTATCATTGGGGATGCTTTATTACCCACTCACTTCGACACAGATGTCCACATTTTCATGGAAGCGCAGATCTTACATGGACCAATATAACACAAAGCTCGTGTCATGTCCATAGAAGGGCAAGGAAAGCAAGATCAAGCGCCCAGACCCGGAGACACGAGGTGACTGGCCCTGTGAGAACTGATTCATGTCGATAAGGGTACGTGTAAACCCATTGCGTGTTGTTGCGCCCTTGCCTCATACTCGTACCGCGGACTGTGGACAGGTGTGAGCTGACGTTGGACGATGGGTGAGTGCAAATTGCGAGCCAGAACAACGCTAACCATCCACTCAGGCGACGGAAAAACAACAATCGCTACGCATAGAGACGTCTGGGCACTCACTTTTTTGGAGGATGGCAGGCATCTTCTCAGCGGTGGGCGGGAAGAGGTGATCCGGCAATGGCGTGTCGAAGATGGAAGGGAAGTCGAAGATCGGCAACTCACAGCGAGCGGCCACCACCAGGTCTCGGCGATGGCTCTTTCAGGCGATGGCAAGTGGCTCGTTAGCGGCGGATGGCACGCTGTCGCTGTTTGGGACAGGCGGTCTCGTCAAAGCGTGTTCACGGCAAGGGAGCACTCGAATTGGGTGAACGAAGTCCATGTGTCCTCGGACTCCACCAGATTCGCGACAGCCGCAAACGACTGGACAGCAATTATATGGAACATGTCAAACGGGCGGCCACTCATCCCACCGCTCCAGCACAGAGGCGTCGTGGTAGGAGTCAGGTTCTCCCCGGACGGTAACCGACTGGCCACCTCCGTGCAGGACGGCGAGCTGCGCATCTACAATGCGCATGACGGCCAACTGCTCAGAAACATCACAATCTCTTTGTTCCCAACCATTCCCACCACCTGGTCGAGTGATTCGCAGCACATCTTTGCGTTATCCCAGAGAAACGTACTTAAGCATATCTACGTTGACAAGCCATCCTTTCTTTCCGAATGGACGGTTTCAGGCCAGCCACAGCCTGATGATCTGGGTTCCATCGTTCTATCCAGCAACGGCAAATTCATCGCGTCCTTCGTCGGTAGTTTTCTCTCGTTTTGGGATATTTCTACTCGTGCGCAGCTCGGACCTGTCTTTGATCACACTCAGACGCCACGGCTCTATTCAATCGCACTATCTCCGGACAATAGCTTTGTCGCAACTGGCGGCTACGGTGGAATAATCACCATACATAATCTCAATGGTATCATCCCCGTCTCCCACCGCGATCGTGGTGCTGTCCAACTACCTCAGAGTGGAAATGGGGGTGATCTTCAGCCGCAAATCGACGCTCTCCGTGACATACTTCGTGCACTAGAGCTGCGTTCCGGTGCGTGCCTTTGGTGATGCAGTTTGCGTCCACCTGAGTACCAATCCAATTCAGACCAGCTGAACGTCCAGCCCATCGATTGCCTTCGAGCCGAGGTTACACCACAACGCATCCCCCATGGTACCTACCGCATCAAAAGCAACACTGGCGATCTATACCTCAAGTGCCCACAAAACGAAGGCGACCCAGTTGTCGTGCAAGAATTGGATCCATCAAGTGTTTCTCAAAAAGTCCCCATCACTCCATTTAGCCGGATCAACGTGAGCTCAATGATTGGTTTGCAGTGGACTGTTTCTCCTGTTGACGATGGTGCCTACGATATTGTGGGCTACCCGGCCCTATCGTTGACTGTCGGAAGCGGCGCTGCCTTACTTGTGGGTCAGAAGGGTTCTACTTGGACGTTTGAACCCAGGGGAGCTGCATACGTGTCAGAATTTAACCCTTGCAGCCCGTGATACTCTCTGACCTTCGTGACAGGATCGGAAACGCTGAGAATGCCAAGGCCATTCAGCTTGAACCGAGCGGTCGAAACGTAAGCCCGTTCATGTTCAGGAATTGGCCTCGTGTAGCTTACGGTTGTCCTCGATGGTACACAGGTTACGGTTCTCCTTCGCGATGTAGGTGTAGTTGATTCCATTATGTGGATGTGTCTCTATTGACCTGTCATCTTACCGGACGCAGAACAGCGCGAATCAGCGTTGGGTCTTGGAGCCTGTTGCGAATTGATTCTTGCAGTAAGCGCAAAAGAGACACCAACAGGAGATGGCGAAAGAGAGGATACTGCTTGATCTATCCTCGTGTATTATCATTGTACGATTTCGATATGTGATAGCGGATGTTGAGACCGTGAGAGATTTTTCACTCCGTCCCGGCAGTTATATCATGGGGCTCCCTTCCAATCGGATCTTGTTCACATCGACGATGAAGGTGCCCGTTCGAGTCCAACGCGCCCTCCTCCGTGGCCCTCTCCTCCGCACACATTTCCACACCGCCCACGCACTCCTCGCTGCCCGCAAAGTCCTCCACACGTTCAGGCTCGCTGACATTGGCGAAGGCATCACCGAATGCGAAGTCATCAAGTGGTGCGTACACACGTTCTGCACGCTCTCCTACCACTGATTCCAGCGCGTGCCGTGTACATAGGTCCGTCAAGCCGCAGTCGTCCGTACAGAGCTTCGACGCGCTGTGCGAGGTGCAGAGCGACAAGGCGAGCGTGGAAATTACGTCGCCGTATGACGGTGTCGTGAAACAGCTCCTCGTGCAAGAAGGCGAGATCGCCAAGGTGGGCGCAGGACTCTGCCTCATCGAGGTCGAGCAGGAGGTCGAGGCTGGGGTTACTTCCGAGGCGTCTGCGTCCGGTGCGATACAAGATCCGGCCGTGGAGACGAGGAGTGGGGCAGGGCCGGGGACAGAGGCGGAGGTGGAGACGAGCGCGTTGCGCACGGGAAACAAGCACCCGCTTGACCCGACGAATATGTCGTCGACGTCGTTTGTGTCGACTGCGGATCATGCGCTTGCTACGCCCTCTGTGCGCCATTTTGCGCGTCAGCAAGGGGTTGATATTGCTGCCCTCGCTCCGGGAAGTGGGCGGGACGGGCGTGTCGAGAGGAAGGACGTCGAGGCGTTCATCGCCAGGGGACATGTTGCCTCTAGTGTGGACGCGCAGCCGGCCGTTCGGTCAGAGGACAAGGATGTCGTGGTCGAGCTGGGCAGGACGCGGTATGGGATGTGGAAGGCGATGACACAGGTGCGAGTCCCCTTCCTTGCATGGCTGACTATCCTAACCCCATTACTCAGAGTCTCGAGATACCCAGATTCGGGTTTGTGTTTTTGTGTAAAGGAGCGATCCTATACTGACGTCTACCACAGATACTCTACCTCGTTAGATCTCACGCGCTTCCATGGAATACTACCTGTGTTGAACGCGAACATCCCAGCACATTACCTACCGCTATCATCCACTTCAGCGCATTCGCGTACGTCACACATGGTCAACCCATCCACACTCCACCCGGCACCAGCCCCGCCATCCGTCCCAGAGAGTGCTACATTCACCAAACTGACCTATCTTCCGTTCCTCCTCAAAACACTCACAAATGCCATGATGGAATGGCCTCTCTTCCGCGCGTCTATCACGCCAACGACTGACGCGAATAGCAAACCAACGCTTACCATTCGCCCCACAGCGGACGTCTCGCTTGCATTGTCCACTCCAACGGGGCTCTACACCCCGACGATCGGCGCTGCACAGTCACTCTCAATCCATGGGATCGCCTCGCGTGTGGCGCACCTCGCATATCTTGGACGCCAAGTTCCATGTGGACTGACGCTCCGCGAGATGCCCCGACGGGGCGGGACGATTAGCGTAAGCAACGTCGGTGCGATTGGGCAAGGTGAACACGCGAGTCCCGTGCTCATTCCTGGGGGTGGCGTTGCGATCGTTGCGATCGGACGGGCGCGGTGGGTGTGGGACGTGAGTGACGGGGCATGGGATGCGACCGAAGAACGTGGGGAACGACGGCTCAAGGTGGACGTAAGCTGGAGCGCGGATCATCGGGTCGTCGAGGGGGCCGAGTTGGCTGCGTTTGTGGAGACATGGCGGGGATGGGTGGAAAACCCGGAGAGGCTGATCGCGGATGGGATATGAGTATGACTGCACTGTACAACTAGGCATCAAATCAAATCAATTTGGCGTGGGTCGGCAAAACACCGGCCGGTGGTCCCAGCGATGCTGATGTGCTTCTCTCTCGCTTTCTCTGATACGGCGTCACACGCCGAGAAAGAATCATCGACTCGAGCACATATAAGTGCAAGATGTAAGTCCATCAAGCGACACAGATTAACTCGTACAGATTACTCTCCATCGTATTTTACAGTGCAGGCTGTGTAGAGAAACCGGTAAGAGTGAACATAAAGGTCCTGACCTCGTGCAGTTCCCTCTGGCTCGGTTTCGGAGAACCAGGACTTCCACCACAAGTTCAAATGCACGTCCCTTTCGTCATACCGTGTCTTCAGCGTGGCATGGGCCAGAGGATGCAAATATTGGGCGGTGCAGCCATTGTGCGCATGGGACGCATGCCCCACCTCAGGGATATTAGAATAAGCATCCGTTCGTGCCTTTGAGCCTTTGTTCCAACTTAATACACAGGCATTAAGGGACGTGGCATGTCAAACCTCGACTTGTGGCACA
This sequence comes from Xanthoconium purpureum, assembly GCA_038090075.1. Taxonomy (NCBI): domain Eukaryota; kingdom Fungi; phylum Basidiomycota; class Agaricomycetes; order Boletales; family Boletaceae; genus Xanthoconium; species Xanthoconium purpureum. Next base: position 16,170 of record JBBPMA010000372.1, on the reverse strand, counting down.
GGTCGCTTTTGTTCGCTGAGCATCCCGAAATCGTCCCAGGGAATGCAGACTGTATCTGTTTCTTGGAATGCACTAACATGGAACAGCCTGGAGAATGCAAATAACAGACGTTGCGAAAACAAAGACAACAGTGCACTTGCTCACCTATTGTAAGGCATCGTGCCCTACCGGTGCTTGTGGCACAGGGTCGAGGTCGAGCGCAACGCAGTGCGGGCCTGTTACTGTGCGACGCACACTCACTTTTGCATTGGACGTTCCGAGTCCAAGAAAAAACACAAAGACACATCCATGTTGGTGCCTCCCAGGCCTTGGTTTTCCAGAATATGCTGGTGTGGTGGGCCACAACTTACAAGAGGATCTCGTGCGCTACGAGAAGACATGGGCATGGTCAATCTTTTTGCGAACGCAGCGTTCAAAACCGACCAGGTACAGTGATATTGGGTATTGACCAAGGACTCGATCGGGATCGGATGTCAGCCCCCGTACGTCGACTCAATGTGCCATTTGCGACGTTGCATCAAAATCAGTGCATGGTTGCACCGCAAGTGTTAGTCGTGCCCAACTCTGGATTTAGCCAAATGAATATGTAGCCGAACCGAGCAATGTATACGTACAGGCTGCTAAAAGCTAAACCACACTGGGTGTTGATGGAATGCGCTTTACTCACCTATTCGCCACACCTAGCAGCATGTCGCCCAATTCGAGTTGGGCCCCAGATGAAGACCCTCAGACCCTCTTCTCTGAGAGATGCTGGCTTCAGGGTACCGTTGTCTGTGCCGTCGCCTACGGAATTGTCATCTCGCTCTACCTCTCGTCTTTTCGTTACCTCATGCACAAGAAAAACCGTGCAGAGTTCAAGAGCCGCCTACCATTGTTGATTTATATCACTATCTCCTTCCTCCTCAGTACTCTCTTCATGGTTTCACAAGCTGCATTCACCCAGATGGCGTTCATAGACGATCGTGATTACCCGGGCGGTCCAAACGCGTTCGAAAACAATGAGTTTTCTATCCCCATGGACGATGTGGGTAACACAGCCTTTATTCTCACAAGCTGGCTGTCCGATGCTTTGGTGGTCAGTTGCCATCGAATAAGACTGTCAAATGTATTGAACAACTTACGGTTTGAACGTTAGGTGTGGCGTTTTAAAGTCATCTATCAGCCTCTGCGCCGCGTCCCTCTCTGGGTTGTGATGCTCTTCCCTTGCCTGATGCTTGCAGCCTCAGTGGGTCAGTATATTTATTCGTCTCACGAGATGGCCTCACAGACGTCCGAAAACGCAGTACTGGGGGTACTGTTTCTCATCCAGCTTTGTACGACAAATCCTTATGTTGGCACGGGGAACGTCAACTTTACGATGCCCTATCTCGGCCTGTCCGTTGCCTTGAACATGATTCTTACCATTGCTATTGTTCTCCGCTTGTTAACCTTTCGACGTCAAGCGGTTTCCGTGTTGGGACCGAAATATGGAACACCGTACACATCGATCGCTGCGATGACCATCGAATCCGCTGCGCTCTACTCGGCTGTTTCCATCGCTTTCCTCGTGCTGTTCCGCATCGGAAACGCATGTTCGCAGGTGCTCATGCAGTCCTTGAGCCAATTTCAGGTGAGGCTTGTTCGAAACCCAGATCATTATGTTCTTACCCCCAAGATAGACGATCGCGACGTTACTAATCATGTTTCGCGTCGCGCAGGGTAAAGCCTGGACCAGTGAGACTGCTTCATTCGTGATGACAGGTCGGAGGTCGGAATCCCAGGAGTTGAGCGAAATACACTTTGTCTCACCTCGGGATAGTTCTTCCCTGACGCTGGCAAGTTCTGCAACGACGGTACATAACGGTATTGATGTAGTAGCAGACACACGTTGATGGGCACCAGTTGGGCAACTTGTTTACGGCTTCGATTCGCTTACTCTTCAGGCCCGGACATTGCTAGGCTCGCAGGAGTCGGCCCAAGGCAGAGGCTACCAACACTCCACCCGTACCTGTCAACACTTACACTCCAGCGCGGTTGCGTGCGTCACATATGGTCAACCCTGTGTTACATTCACCATGGTCAAACTGACCCACCTTCCGTTCCTCAAGACACCCGCAAATGTTATGATGGAATGGCCTCTCTTCCACATAACGACTGACGTCAACGCGGACAGCAAGCCCACCGTGCTTACCATTCGCCGGACGTCACGTTTGCGTTGTCCACCCCAACGGGATCCTACACGCCGACGATGCTGCACAGACGCTCTCCATCCACTGAATCACCTCGCGCGTGGCATACCTCATATATCTTGAACGCCAAGTCCCATGTAGATTGACACCGCGTGAGATGCGCCGGGAGTGGGACGATCAGCGTGAGAAACGCTGGCGCGATCGGGAAAATTGAACACGCGAATCCCGTGGTCATTCTTGGGGGTGGGGTCGCGTCGCAATTGAACGGGCGTGGTAGATGTGGGACGTGAGCGCGTGAGCCGTGGCTCAAGGTGGACGTGAGTTGGAGTGCGGATTATCGGGTTGTCGAGGAGGCTGAGTTGGCTGCGATCGTGGAGACATGGCGAGATGGGTGGAGAACCCGAGGAGGTTGATTGCGGTGGGGCTATGAGTACACTGGACTGTACAACTAGACCGCTCAAATGAAATCAATTTGACGCGGGTCGGCAAAACACGGGCCGATGATCCGGACGCCGCCGATGTGCTTTTCTCTGACTTGATATGGTCTCATCCATTCCAGCACATATATGAGCGCCAGTCATCTCCTTTCTTACTTCGTCCCCTCTTTCCCTCTTCCCATGACTGGTGGACCTAGGCTCCGGACGACTGCCACACGAATGTAAAAAACTAAAAGAAGTTCGTGTAAGGCTGACAGCGAATGGGCCTGCATGGTATCTGCTTTGCCGTGAGCAATCTTTTCGACCTAGTGAACGGCGTACAATACTCATTTCCTCGCAGTCATCCGACTTGCTTATGCCTCTGAGGTGAGATGTATAGTCTGCAAACAGCGTCTCAAGACCAACAATATGACATTCGGTGAGAAACGTACGCATTGGAGGCCGCCGGGAATTCTCAATGCTGTGGTACGTGGAAGGTAGCGTTTCCCACGCCAAAGACTTTGACAAGTCATGCACTGACTAGACGCTACACTGGTGCGATGCGTGAATGACTATACACTGAGTATTCACGGCTGGTTTCAAGGGGTCATCGTAAGCGCCATCCCTGCGGAGTTGTCGTCTGTCTGTACTTCCAGACTCCAGTCCTTGAACCTCGTGTGCAAGAAATACTGTGTGGAATTGAAGAAGTGCTTACCAGTGATACCACTGCTGATTTGCATCGCAGTATCCTTTCTTTTCAGCACTCTCTCCATCATTACGCTCGTCGGATATACTCAGATGGCGTTCATCGATGATAATAATTATCCGGGCGGTCCAAACGCATTCGAGAACAACGAGTTTTTCCTTCCTGTAGACACTGCGAACAATGCAGCTTTTGTTCTGTCCAACTTGTTGTCCGGTGCTTTAGTGGTCAGTAACGATCGAGCCAGATGATCCACTTGTCGGCTCACCATAACCCTAGGTGTGGCGATTTAAAGTCACCTACCGGCCTTTGTATTGGGTTTCTTTCTGTGCCGTTTCCATCCCCTTTTTCGTCTTGCTCGGGATCGGAGATGCAGTCGTGCAGGTGTTTCTTCAGTCGTTAAGCCAATTCCAGTGAGGCTTGTTTTAAGCGCGACTTGCTAGTAGCTCTTGCTCACCACCCAGTCCAGACAAGCGCCACGTTACTGATCGTGTTCCGCGTCGCGCAAGGTAAAGCTTGGACTAATGATACGTCATATATGGTGACAGGTTGGAGGTTGGAACATGCAGAGTTGGGCAACATACAGTTTGCCTCACCTCAGGTTTGGACTCGCAAGTTCTGGAGAAATGGTACATAACGGTACGAAGGTAACTAACAATGTAATAGTCGACGCTTCTCAGGCACGGGTCCTCGAGCTGGCCAATCCATTTATATTTCTGATCAGTGATCCCCCTCTTTTTCGGACACAAGGTTCGCCATCATGGGGTTTGGATTCTTCAGATACCGCATCGTTTTTATACTGGGAGCGGTATACGAGACACCACACATCGGTCAGTGCGGTGACTATCGAACACGTTGCACTCTGCCCTGCCGTTTCCATCGCCCCCCCTCCTGTAACGTTTGAGATCGGAGACGCGTCTTCGCAGTCATCCTGCGTTCCTGGACCAATCGCAGGTGAGTCGTGTTGGAACCCTAACTATCCCTCCACCTCATAGCACAGATTATCGCCACACTATTATTGTGTTCCGCCGCATCGCGCAGGATATACGTTCGACTGAGGAGACAGCCGCGTGCATGGTGACAGTTCGGAGGACCCAGATATGGGCTATGCAGTAAGCCTCATCGCAGGAAGCTTTCGGGTTCTGGGGAAATAGTGAATGTGCCCGCAACGCACCATGTAACCTACGATCTAGTAACCGAAACGCCAGCTCTCCAGTTGCCATCTGGCAACTCGTCAGACTCATCACGGCTGGTGTTCAACGCCGAGTAGGCGCCGACCAGGCTGTGCCATGTCAGAGCACGCGGACTTGTCATTCATCCGACCTGTGCTAAATATATCACCCCGGCGCGCTTGTTCATACCCGTGCCTGGGCGAGACCACATACATACTTAAGCACCCACCAAAGGGACATCAGGGCATAACCCAGCATCACCATGTCCGTGACCCTCGCCCGTGTGCCACTCACTCTCACCGCTGCCCTCGCCTTCCATGTCTCCATGTCGCCGCCATCGACGTCCGAGATAGGCACACCTAAGGATAGGTGCGCCGTGCGTAGCACCGCGCGCTTCATCACCTCTGTACTCACAAAGGTGCGTCTACCCACCCATACTCAACACCGACCCATTTTCCTGCCTCACGATCTTCACTCGCATCCCCTAGGGCCTCTTCTGGGCCTCGGCACTCATGGACACGTTCGTCGTGCTCGCACCGCACATCCACGCCGCATCCTCCCCACTTCCACCCAACTCCATCTCACCTGCGGGTACGCTCCTCGCCTGCGTCAGACACCCGGCGCATTGGGCCCCGGGCCTGGGCCTGGCCCTCAGGAACTTATCCACATCCCTGTCCCTCCCCCTTGCTATCCTCCCACCCCTGCCGCCTGTGACAGTCGCAGGCACCACGCTCGCCCTGACTGGCGCATACCTGCGGTACGCCGCTTATCGCGCTCTCGGACAATTCTACGCCTGTCCCAACCTTGGCCTGGGTCCGTGCGTATCGCACAGCACACAGGCACACGCACATGGGCACGCCCACGCGCTTATCACGACTGGGCCGTACACGTTCGTTCGGCATCCAGGGTACGCTGGGCTCCTGTTGTGCACGGCAGGGCTTGTCGTACTCCAGTTCGACGCGCTCAAAAACGGGCTAGGAATGAGCGTTGGGATGCGCGCAGTGGCACTCGTTTGTGCTATCCTGGCCACAGTAGGTGCCTTGCGAAGAATTCAGGAAGAGGAGAGGTCGTTGAGGGCGCGGTTCAAGGGGGAGTGGGAGAGGTGGGCGAAGAGAGTTCGGTACAGACTCATTCCAGGAGTATATTGACGTGTTGCTATTGCGTGGTGTGTCGAAGAACACAAACACGGGAGAAAAAAAACGAGTCAAATACACTAAAATATGATGAAGAATACATTCAAACGTTCCAGTTATTCAATAAGACCGATGGACCAGCCAACGGCAGGTAAAATATCCATCTAAGTCAAGGCCGAGACCAATCAGCTGTGACAGACATTCGCTAGGGTTTACTTGCCGTGCGCTCTGTCGGCGCAAGTCCGCGAACAATAGGGACCAAGGCCCCCAGCCCTCACTTTCGTTCGGCAATACTACCCGAAACGTCGGTGTCCGTTAAAACCGAGACCCACAGGCTGACTCACTTTGCACATTGTCGCAGCACGGTCTGCACACATGCGACTGCAGTACTTGGAGCGTTGGTACGCTGGTTTGGCACGACAAAGCTGAGCAAGGCCGAAATGAGAACAATGAGGAGTGCCCATATAGTGGTGACACGGACCACCTACCTCACACACCCCACGCGTCGCACCGCGACCGCCGGACACATGTGTACTTGGTGCCAGACGTTTGCCAGTGCTCGCACGTCCATGCGATCGATGATTCGAATTGGTAGTCGACTTCACAGTGGAAGCTGGCGTCGGCGTCGGCGTAACCCCGTTTGTCTCGTTCCCTGTTGGAACCACATTCACCTATGAGCATCACACGCCAAGTCACGAATCACAATGAGACCCACGAAGCTCGTCACGCAAGCGCATAAGTGCCTTGCCTAATTCGTTGTTCCCCGTTCCGTCCGCACCGATTCCCCAGAACCAATCCCGTGGCGAATCCTTTGTTTGTGGTAAAAGAAAGGAAGAGGGAGAGAACCGTTTTTTTTGAGATGATGTGCATGAACGGAGAGGGAGGTGGACGTACTTCGACGATTTCTGCGTCGCCCGTATCGAGGAGCATCTGCTTCAAATCTCGGTGTTGTGTAAACTTGAGTTTCAACACTGTTTCCATCTGATAGTGAGACGCAGAGAGGAGGAAGGGGCGTGAGGCGAGGAAGTCCGCGAGCTGGGCAGAGGACACACCTTGGAGACGTGGACCTGAGACCAGTCCGACCGCACGGCCGTCTTGTGTCGGTGCGCCTCGTCAAAGGCACTTATGGGCTTTGGACCACACGTTCGTATACGTTCTGCAATCTGCGGGTGACCGTCGAGGAACTGTTCAAACCAGAGGTATCGCATCAGCACAAGACTCGGTTCATCCTCATCTGCACAAACGACGGGAATAAAAAGATGACACGAAGCCTCACCTTGAACGCCTGAAAGAGATGTTCGCTCGTAGGATAGCGTCTGCCCTCGTACACCACTTCGTGTGGCGAAAAGTTCGTAAACTCGTAATACGGCTTGTGTTTGTCGTAGAACAGAATCTTTGGACGAGCATGCGCGTCAGCCCACCCTCCCGAGGAGATGACGATGTGGGTGTCTCCGGCATCCCAGCATTGTGTACAAACTGTGAGGAGGGACTGAGCCAGACCCATTGGGCGTCGGGCAGTGGGCAAAGCGAAGAAGAATGTTTAGGTAAAAGGTTCGGAGAAGTGGAAGAAGCAAGGCAGGAAGTTACGCTGTGCGGGCATACTGAGGCGTTCTTTTTCTTTTCGGTGGTGACGAGAAATGTGGCCATAGCGTGGTCAACCCGGAACTTGAAGTTGGAGCAAGGTTTCATAAACTTGTTCTGACGTTGACTTGTGACATACGTGACATTCCGGATATGCTCGCGCAGCCTTTCCCTCTCTTCTGTTCGAACCACGTCGTCCCATCGTACTTATGACACCCTCGTATCTAGCAAACAATGTGTTCTGGGAGTCTAGTTACGCTGTGATGTACCAGCGGAGAGGAAATAACGAGGCAAAGACTGTCGTCATCTTGAACCCATGCCACGCGGAATGGACCTAATCCGATATCCCGATCCGAGAAATCACCATCTTGATGGAAGAAATTATACAGGTCAGCTTGGCTTGACTGGCCAAGCATCATAGCTGACCAGTGGGCCTGGCTTCGGTTCTAATTACTTCCGCTCACATGGAGTGAGGACCAAAACTTGGATCCTATGCAAAGGTCAAGAACTTACCAGTGTTTCGTTCTAAAAGGACAAGAATTCGCACACTCCACCATGCGTAGACGATCTGTTATGCTGCGGGTCCGAATCATTAGGATGAGGTCGAGGCTCATTCACTTCCTTCCGTTTGTGGTTCCAGTGGTTCTGTGTTTGCTGGGCGTTAGTATGGAAGCCGCTGCGAGCGAAGCTGTCCATTACACACCCTTATATTCTCAGTGGCCAAGGATATTTTAGCCTGTCCAGCGGGCGATTTCAACCAAGCATCGGTTATAGACGAAATTGTAGCCTCTTGTCTGTAATCCGTCAGCTCAATGTCACCTAGTCCTTGAGGAGGGTTGAAGCGGTGGTAGTTTCGCCGCTGACCCCTGCAAAAAGAGTAAGCAAAGAGCGGAAATTCCGGTTGAAATCCGACGTACAGGCTTCTGAATTGCTCATACATGTGGAGGTGGGAGATCTCCGTGTCAGTTGCTACGTCGAGGAGCTGTTTTGCCACTCGCTTTGCAACCTGAGGTGCATTTCGTATGTTTCTTCCGAGTTCCCCAACCTTTGCGAGGACTTGTTGAGTAAGGTTATCAATGTGTTCATCTTTGATCGCTTTATTTATGCTACTTCCCCGTAGCCCACCATCAACCAGACTGCGTAGACCAGTTCCCACGCTAACAAGGGTGATGGTTGCGTCGGCGCCGAATACTTTTTTGGCCTCGTCCATAGCAACCTTAGCGGGGTTGTTGAAGCCAGAGTATCCCGCGTCTTGAAACGTGAACGTTGCATGGCCACACTGAATTGTGAACGGGGACAGATATAGTGGGGCTGCGCACGTTCCGCGCGCGCCCTCGAATATGGTCCATTTGTGACCGTAGGGAGCGGGGTCAATCTCGTCCCGGGGCCGTGGATACGAGCGAATGCGATATGCATCAACACCCGCAGAGTTAATTTTCGATACCACGGTGACGAAAGTCTGTTATGTTTCAAACGACCGAGGTTACTATACAACTAACATCAAGGCAAGAAGTCTCACCTTCGTACTGTCATGGACGACTGTATCAGGAGTGCCTTTGAGAGGCTTAAACAACGCATCCTTCCTTCCTGTGTACTTTTCTGTGACATCTTCCAGTTTCCGCTCGAACATCGCAGAAGGTAATGGCCCCTGTTCCATTATATGTCCCCATATCTTTCTAGAGTCCGTTTCGCCGCCAAATATCGTCACTCCGATTTCTCTATAAACCTCGATGGCTTCCCCGCAGCTCAAGCCAAATCGGCCTAGAAGAATGGCAATAAGACCTCCTGTAGAGGTCCCACAGATGAGATCGAAGATTTGACATGGCTTAGGAGGGGGCGTATCTTCGCCATTCCCATCAGAGATTTCCACCATGAGGTGCGCAAGCATGAAAAGACAAGCAAGCCCCCTGAAACCTCCCCCATCGATTGAAAGCACAAGGTAGGCTAGCAGAAGTCACTTTTGTATGGGGAACGGGGGACAAAAAAAGAACGCACTTTCGCTAGCCTCACTCTCCTCATCATTCATGGTCGTTAAGGAATTTAGAGGGTGCACGGTACCGACCGCAATATAGCGAGCAGATGAAAGGGTTAGTAGGGGGTGGTAGGCAGTTGGCGTGCGGATCGCCAGAAAATGCTACAGGGTGTCATGCACCTGATGACAAGGCATCAATTCCCATGGACGCTGCTACGAGCGCTTACTTGCTAATTTCCCAACTAATTCGCTATCTGGCCTCGGATCTCCCCGAATCCGCCTACTTCGTTGCGCGCTCGAGTTGGGCGGATAGCTGTATCTCAGGGACTACGCGAATTGCACCGTATGTTGTTTGTTTGTCCTGCACATAGAAAAACTGTACAACAGGACTATAGGTACACAGCATCACTGCGGGTTACATAAAGGTCTGAACGAAATGCCACGTACTGAGCGAAGATGCCTTCGATCGGCCCTGTAATGCTCCATGCCGGGATATGTGCCATATGGTCTGTTCCACATCCGCAGAGATCGTGCCATTAGATAGACCATCCGTGGGAAGTGTTGCAAATTCTTCAAAGTGACTTTCCTAAGTCACTTACTAGTACTAGGCTAAGCTGCCCAGTGCGACCCCAACTTCCAAGTACGCGAGCGCGAGGAGCATGTCGGCGCCGACGAGTGGTGCGACACGCTGCTTACTAGTTGAAGTTGCTGTATTGAAAGTTTTTCCAGGTTTTTTATTGACAGAGATCGAAAGTGCAAGTCGAACAGAGATAACCGCAATCGCCTTTACCGCAGATGGACACATTTTTGCTGGGGATAAGTGGGGCGAAATTCGTCGATGGAGACTCAAAGACGCTGAACAAACCGGACCGACGATGAAGGCGAATGGAACCGTTGAGAGCGCCGTTGTCTCCAACGACGGGCAGTGGTTAGTGACTGGAGACGATGGCCGAAGAGGAATTGTTTGGGATACACGAACCCACGGAAAAGCGCAGGAGGCAACCGAACATACACATTTCGTTTATGCTGTGGACGTCTCAAGCGATTCAATGCGATTTGCCTCTGGGTCATGCGACAAGACTACGCGCATTTTTAGTATCGCGACCGGCGTTCGCCTTATCCCTCCTATTCAACATGACCATGCCGTCGTAGGACTCAGGTTCTCCCCGAGTGGCGATCAACTCGTCACCGCAACCTATAACGAATGTGTCCGCATCTACAATTCCCACACGGGAGACAGGCTGTTTGAAGTCCCAGTTGGGGTCATGCACACTCCAACGACTCCATTCGCCTGGTCCTCCGATGGTCGAGAACTCTTCGTCGTCTCACCGGGGAAAATCACTCGCCTCAGTACATCCAAGGGTTCAGGCTCAGAATGGTGGACTCACACCAACAGCACTCGCGCATCCATCGTTGCCGATGGCCGGTTTATAGCGTGTGCCGCGGGTTCCTCCGTCTCGCTCTGGGACGCTGCTTCGAACGAACAGATCGGACAGGTTGTTGAAAACGGTCCAGACATATTCTGCATCACCCTCTCCCCACACAGAGAAATTCTCGCATGCGGACATGGGAACAGAATCTCGGTTTACAGGCTCGGAAAGATCCTTCCTGATAACTATGTACGTGTTCATTTCCTCATGTCATCGTTATGTCTGATCCTTTCGCTCAACCTATCATTCTCCAAACGTGATATCTGTTAGCTGTCTCTTCCATCACCTTGTTCGTCTCCTGTATCCTACCTAGCCACCTCAACTTTGGTGTCTCGTCCATCCAATAGTACATCACGTCCTCCACTCAGGCAAAAAAGTATCCCTCTGTCGTTCGATCCCACGTCTTCCGTGGAAGTGCTCGTTGAACAAAGCAAGGCTCGAGCAGCAATGCGGTTGTGGGAGGATGCTCTTGAAGATGCCAATACGGTACGGATTCTTCTCTCTGAACCACATGAACCTGATGAGGTTCGGCAGGCAATACAGACGGACAAGTTCTGCCACTATGCCTACGAACGCAAACACGCTGCGTTGCACGGCATGGGCCAGTACGACGAAGCCATTGAGGCATTCGACAGCATGCTCTCCCTGATGGAACAATCTGGGGATCCAGAGATTCGTCGTGAGTACCCCAACAAATAACAGCACCTTATCGTGCCGACGTGTATCACAGAACTTCGGGAAGAGTACGTTTTGACTGCCCAAAAGCGGACGGCCATTGAGGATACCGTGGGCAAAATTTTCAATTACGGCCCTCTTGTCCTCATCGATGTTACCACTGGCCGACTCTGTGATCGACAAGTGCTACCAGATCTATTCAGATTCGACTCGACTTTTAAGGAGCTTGTTTCTTCCATGACAAAGAAGATAGACAACGAGCGGATCTGGGCGGTAGTCAACAAGTATTTCCGATATGTCATGTTCTCTCATGTTTGGGGAGATGGGAAAGAAGAAGAAAAAAGGAATGAGCCGTCTTTCAAGGCGGTGAAGAATGTGGAATCTGTTCACCATCTTCCCAACACGCCGATGAACAACAAGTTGCGCAATTTCTGTGCAAAAGCCGCCGAACTCGGTTATCGATGGGCTTGGAGCGACACTTGTTGTATTGACAGGTCCGAAGATGCAATCCTCACTCGGTCTCTTGGATCTATGTACAGATGGTATGAAGCTTCGGACGCGACACTCGTATATCTTGGAGATGTGTCATCAGACTTCGGTGATCTCCTCCATAGTCTATGGATGACGCGTGCTTGGACTCTCCAAGAAGCATTTGCACCAAAGCGCCTTCTTTTTTACGACCGAGACTGGAATTTCTATCGTGGTATTGTCTCTGAGAACCACAAAAATCCCGGTGTCATTCTCCAAGAACTTGTCAATGCCACTGGGGTTCCGCCTGAAATCCTGGTTTCTTTTCATCCAGACTCTCTTGGAGTGCGCGAGAAGCTGCGCTTGGCTTCAACGCGCACGGCAACTGTCGACGAAGACGCCGCATATTCACTCATTGGCTTCTTCAAAAGCGACATTATCCCACTGTATGGTGAAGGTGAAGATGCGCTAGGTCATCTCCTAGAAGGGATCGTGGCCCATTTGGGTGAAGTTACTGTCCTCGCATGGACTGGCAGTCCATCATCATACAACTCTTGTCTCCCATCGTCCCTCGTGGTTTACAGCCAAACACCGTACACACCACCGACCCTTGATGCGGCCGACATGCACCTGCGCACAACCCAGCTATCAACGGTACTATCGAGGGACGACGCCATGGATATCTATTACCGGGTCGTGCGCCTCCCGCACGTGCGCTTCGCGAACCGACGCCTACAGCTTCCATGCATTGTCTTCCGTGTCAAAGCACTTGTCGTGAAGGACTTGGGTAATCATGGGAACCGTTATTGCGCCAAGGTGTCCGGGCTTGGCACGGTGGAATTTATTACGGCGGACATTCTTCCGCTGACTGAGCCTCGAAGACTAGCGTTCGTTCACTCTTGGATCAGTGAAATCCGAGGTCCTCATCATCATGATGTCGTTGGTGGGGATGCGTCGGATTCGGAAACAGAGTTGGATCCAGATTTAGAGGTGGGCAGGAATGCACAGATGGGTGAAGACCTGGTGGTTGCTCCGCCATTGAATACTCCCCTAACAAATCTAGTGGACGAACATGTTCTGGCGTTGCAGCTGATCATCCGTCTCCAGCAGCCTTTCAACGCCCTATTGCTCCAACGGCAGCCGGGTGGAGAGTACAAGAGGGTCGCAGCCGAGAACGAAATCATTGTTCAGATATCTAGGGGGTACATTCGATCTAAGGATATCCATGCAGAGGTCTTAGATGTTCTGTGATGGATTGTGGCGCAGATGTCTAGCTTGTAAGCGGACGTAGTAGTTACCTTCTGTTGCATACCATATATTTTGTCTGGCAAGTCTTCTGTCGACCATGGCCACCCGCAGGGGGGATATTGAATGACAATCAACCCTAGCCTGATGGGCGTTCAGGTGCCAATATGAAACGTGGCGCATGCTTTCGGGCCGTGATATGGCAAAATCTGCCAACAGCCCACTTTTCGTAGTACCGGCCGCCCGGGCCGGGCCCAAACAACAGACTTCTCACAGTTTCGTTTTCACTTTACCAACTTGATCGGCTCGATCAAAGGGCTTCCTTTGGTCGACAGTCGAGGTACGTTTATAATCATATTTTTAGAAACCGTTTAGCAATTTACGCCGCGTTTCTCCTCACTGTAGGTCTCTCACTCCATACCATTGGACATTCAAGTTTGACTCCTGCGATAGCAGTAACATTTCTTCCAACATAGACCCATCATACATGTGATGCCAGCATGGAGGCAGTAGCCGGCATACCCAAAGGTACTTGGCACATCTCGTTTCGCTATTTACTTACTGACACTCCAATAGTTCGCAAATATATACTTTCCATTGATGGTGGCGGTTTTCGGGGACTTTCTTCCCTGGTCATACTCAATCACATCATGCGAATGCTTACAGATAACCCGGACGAGGAGCCTCTCCTTCTACCATGTCAAATCTTTGATCTAATCTGTGGTACGTCCACAGGAGGAATCATTGCAATCCTACTCGGTCGGTTAGGCCTGGATTGCTTGACGGCGATCTCGATTTACCAGGAATTAGGACCCCGGGTGTTTGGGAGAGACGAGGGTAAGATGTGGGGTCACATTTTGGCGGGGGAACAATTCTCGTCTGCTGAGTTTGGGACCTTCATGGCTGAACTAGTGGAGAGGTACACAGGCCACGCAACAACTGCGATGAAGATTCAAAAATCTAACCCCGATGTCATCGAACATCTAACCACCGATGTTAGTAACACTCCTGATCGCCGATCGTCGGGACACTGATCAACAGCTGTGGTGCAGGTGTTCGTCACGACTGTTTCCACAGGAGCTGGTTCTGCTGGTGCTGAGGCTTATCGCCTTAGATCATACGCAACGCCCCGTGGCGGGAAAGATACAACACCGCTAGATCACAGCTGGACGATCCGTCAAGCTGCCCTAGCTACCTTTGCCGCTCCAGTGTATTTCGCCCCGTTGCAGATTGGTTCACACATGTTTCAAGATGCCGCTTCTTCTGGATTCAACAATCCAACGCTGGATGCATTAGAAGAGGTCGAACTCCGCTGGCCCTCCGAGACATACGAACCTGTGGTAGTGAGCCTTGGAACAGGGCTAGCGTCGCTCCTTCACCATAATCTCGGCGATGAAAAAGTGGCGGCAATGTTGCGAGAGAAGCTCGGGAATACCGCCCTTATAATGGACGGTTTCGAACAATTCACGAGACAGTTAGTGTCCGTTGCAAATGACACGGAGCTCGTGCACCTGGAAGCCGCACGACGGTTTACTAAGTGGTGATACGTTCTGTTATATACATGTGGATTATTCGATTGAATGACCGCCCACAGGAGGCGTTGCGATGATTATTTCCGATTCAACCCCCCTCAGGGCCTTGGTGACCTTGATTCTGCGGGCTACATGAATGAAGCCACAATTATTGAAATCACTAATGTGTGGTTGAGCTCACCGGATGGGAAGGACTTGGCCTTGGCTACTTATGAGAAAGTGAAAGTAAGGTCAACTCAAAGCTTTTATTTGTTTGCTGATTCCGAAAAGTCTGCATACGAGACGCGGAGATGACGTGAGTGCCGCCTGAAAAAGGTGATGACATGATTGTTACTGGCGTAGGCACATACCATGGTCGCCGTGGAAAGAGACCCCGTGCGTCAGGGTGGGAAAGGGAGGAATAAACCATTCGGAGGATTGGAAAAGAGACGAGGAAGTCGCGACTCGGATGTGGGGGCTTACCCCTTTTGTTTTCGGCTGGCCAACGCGCTATCAATGCGTTCCATAAATTGTTTCCATTGACTGCTTTACATGCTATACACAACGTTGGTACTTGGTACAACTATTGAACCGGCGAAGCTCAGATGCCCATGTGAACGAATGGCACCCAGGCGATGAATGGTTGACCACTCTGGCGCAGACGTTCAACTGCACTATGCAGCGCTCGCGCAGCCTCTCTACTGTCCGGTGCTCTACCATCCCGGAAAAGCTGCTCATATACATCCTGTGCCAATCGCGGTGCCACGCTGTCCTTTATAGACCACATCGTGCCAATGACGCTGCTATATCCTGCAAACAACATGCCTGCAGAAAGATGAACCGCTTCTTCCGAGAGTTCCACGACGCCGGTAGCGGTTTGACATGCTGAGAGAAAAGCAAGTCCACCATGAGGACGCGACAGACGGATGATGTCGGACAACCGCAAGCGACGTTGATCTGCGAGGCAAAGCCCGCTGTCTGTTGGACTTTCCACATCTTGTACTCCATGACATGCGAAATGGACCCAATCTGATCGTTTCATTTCATCTAGGACTATTTCTACATCTTCATTCGATTTGCGAAGATGGACATGTGTTGATGAGAGCGTCTCAACCGTCGCTCTGATGTTCTTTATTTCGTTGCGCACGCCGGACAGGTGAGTTTGTCCGTCTGTGCTGGGTTGAGGAACAGCCAGAAGACTGATAGCATTTGAAGAAGCAGTTTGTTCGCGAGAGGGTGCGAGGACGCTCAACGTAGGAATATAAGACGATATAACGAAATCGGAGGCTTTATTCCCAGGTCGGGGAGCATCGTAGTTGCCGGCTGCGTGAATCGGAAGGAACGAGAGAGTTCCCGTGGAACACCAGAAAACACGTGTCAATTTTCCTGGTGTCTGCGTGTACACAGTGAGCGACGTACTAATGAAGAATCGGTGTTTACTTACTGAAAGAGCAAGCGCATGCAGAACAGGTTTCACAGTCGTGGTCCATAGGTCAGATAGAATACGACCGAAATTCCGTCCCTCTTTTACCACAGGTCTGGCGGCCCTAATCAGATCGTCGTGTGAGATGACGTGACCATCATCAGCAAACCAGCCCTCAGCTGTCCAGCACTGTCCAGTGTTGGACAGACTGGACAGATTGGGACAGCTCCCAGCTCTCCCAGCAAGGTACCTAACTGGCTAGCTCTGTCCAGC